>ONZH01013145.1:0-45464 GCA_900303285.1 Rhinella marina
CCAAACAATTTACCCCGGTAGGGGGACGTATTAGATATTGTACTGATTCTGAATTGCCTCCTGCGATAGACGGGAATCAAACCCAGATCAACTGCTTGGGAAGTAGCTATGCTCACCACTATACCACCAGCAGGCACAGCAACTGATAAGAACAGATACTAAACTTGATGTCAGCTGCAGTGCCAGCATGAGCAGTGGTGTCACCTGCAGGCGGTCGTGGACCTTCGTTGCACCTATTTTGGTGCTTCCCTATCATGTGAAGGGTATTTGCCTGGCTTTTCTTGGTCAGGTTGAGCACAATTGCCATGAGGGTAACCACCAGGCTGTTGCCTGAGAATTTGGGGTAATGGTGGGATTAGGCAGCCTCAGAGGCATCCATGCATGCTGCCCCTGCTGTTTCCTGTCCATTTCCGTGGTGTTTCCATCATTTTCTGAGGTTTCCAGGTTTTCACCCAGCCTTCCCTAGGCAGAGCCGTGGTCCCCCGCAAAAATGCTCGAGTCTCCCATTGACTTCAATGGGGTTCGTTATTCGAAACGAGCACCCGAGCATCGGGAAAAGTTCGACTCGAATAACGAGCACCCGAGCATTTTAGTGCTCGCTCATCTCTAATAACTATAAATAAATATAGAAATATATATAATCCCCACCCTCTTACTGGGTTAGATTCGTAGTTTAGGTGCAACAAATGAGAAACACGAGCGAGTGCATAAAAACGGGTATATTGTATACTGAGAAATGTAGTTTATGGAGCTGTTAATGAACTGATATGGGAAAAATGAAGGGTACAGAAAGAAATACTATATATTAATACAATACAATGAACACAAACTTCAATATTACAGTTACCAAATATTACACATAACCAATAATATAACAATATAGTTCCCACACCCGGCCTTTTTGCCCACTGCCTCTCCTCAGTCCTCAGCCTCCTGCCCACAGCTTCTCCTTCCTGTCTTCCTCCTGTGTGTCCCTCCTGTGTGTTCCTTCTTCCTGTGTCTTCCCCTGTGTGTTCCTTCCTCCTTTGTCTTCCTCCTGTGTCTTCCCCCCTACTTCCTGTCCAACCCCTATTATTATACCCCAATCCGGTCTATTCTCCAACAATGAGCAGTTGCCCAGTCTTGTTCCTGATCAGGAAATCTTAGGTTCTCGCATTCTCAAATGAAGGCAGTTGCTCACCATGGACATCCTGACTCTATTATCAGGTTGGAGACATCCTCATATGCAACCAATAACAAGAAAACAGCTGTCCTCACCCCTAGTTTAACATATGTAAGAAAACACCAGACTGTGAGTCCCTTGAAGCAACGCCACATGTAAACAGTGTACCCATGCATCCTGATGAGCCCATGGACGCCATTTTGACTCAATATGCAGGCAGCCATTTTCCAGGCCTATATTTCTTACAAGTGCACAACATTATGTATGAGCAATTAACGTGATATTATGCCTCAGTCCTTTTCAGTCCTCTTATTTTTTTTATCTCTACATAGTTCCAATTATTTTTTGGGGGGTTGTTGAATTTATTAAAGCCAGCATATAGGTGATTACTACATCAATATGCAAGGTAGCGCACAACATTATCTGTGAGTGATAACGTGATCTTAAGGTCCTTTTACACGGGCCGATTATCGGCCAAAAAATCGTTCCTAGGAACGCTAGTGCCGATAATCGGCCCGTGTAAAAGTGGCCCTAATCAGCCGACGAACGAGCAAAACGCTCGTTCGTCGGCTGATTGGATCTTTTGTAGAAACCAAAAGATCCAATCTGTCGGGCGCACATCGCCCTGTGTAAACAGGCGATGTGCGCCTGACAGTATGGAGCTTCCCGGCCGCACGAGCGATACAGCGATCACTCGTGCGGCCCGGCGCTCGATTCGTCGGGCCGTGTAAAGGCTCCCTGCCCGAGCGCCGATATCGCTGATCGGCGCTCGGGCAGGGAGAATAATCGGCCCGTCTAAAAGGGCCTTTAAGCCTTAATCCGTTTATTTCTATCTTCACACAGTTCCAATTATCTTTTGTTGACGTTCTTCAATTTATTAAAGCCGTCATATACATGATTACTACTTCAATAAACATGGTAGTGCACAACATTATCTCTGAGTGATAACAAATGAATAAAAAATTGCATAGTGGTTTGTTAACTTATGTTTTATACTGAAGAATTTTTTTTTAAATGTGAATAAGACATTGGTCACAAATCCATTAGTGGAACCAATACTGAAGTATTTCCAAAGTCAACTGTCAGTAGTAGGGTATTTAGTGTGTTCTCTGTCTTTAATTTCCAGAAAGCAGATTTGCAAACCGTTACATACTTGGCGTGACTGTGTCCATTTAGGCCCAAAAATGTCAGGGCTACTGAAAGGTTCCTAATGAAAAACCCAGAGCCAGAATGCAGGGAGTAGCAGCACCAGCTATTCAGCCAGAAGTAGTAGTAGTAGTAAATTGCGAAAAATTACCATTAAGGAGAAAGTAGATGAGATTGTGGATTGGATGGCTCAGTCCTCCTCTCAATCAAAGCAAGATGATGTGATAGTGACTTTGGAGTCTGACACGGTGCCATAGAGCCATTGGTCACATCGTCCCTCTTGCTCCTCCTGCTTGCAGCTCCAGAGAAAGCTTTCATTGAAGTCCTCTCAGTCTTTACTGTGCCTTCCTAGTGGTGCGCCTTCCTTTTTCCTAAGGAGTGGCAAGAAAACCCCACTACACCCTATGGCAAATAGTCAAGAGAGTCTTCCTGTTGACGACTTGTGTGAGAGCAGTCAGCATTTGTACTGTTCTGAGGAGGAGGTTGAGTAGGAGGCTGCAGACTCCATGCATACTGTAGCTGTTTTGTTGGTGGTAGTGGTAGCACATGTAGCCACCGTACTGGCGGGAGCAACGACAGTGGCAGCTATAGCAAATGCAGGGGAGGAGGGCCAAAGAACCCACCATGATATCTCACAGTCTGATAAAAGCAGCAGCAAAGGTGAGGACTCTGATGACAATTGTGTACTGGACAGGACCTGGCAGCCGGATCGAAGTGCTGAGGAGGAGGCAATATCAGAGGATGAGAGTAATGGTGACAGCAATAAAGAGCCATGTCTGCTTCAGGATGAGCCAGAGGTAAGCCAAGCTCGGCTGTCTCTAGCTCTGTGCAAGTATCTGGTATCTGGCAGTTTCTCTCCATGCTGTCGGAAGACAGAAAGCTTTGCAAAGCTCTGTGAAAGCTTTGACAGCGCAAAATAAGATATGGGAAGACAAACACAAATGTAGGAGCCACAGCTCTATTGAACCACATGACATAGCATCAACCCACCCCTTGGGCAAGTAAAGGTAGTAACCAACTATCGCAACAGGAGTTCCCTCCTTCTCCCAGTCCCTATTGCGGCAGCCAGGCTGCATTTACGGGCAGCACCATGTCTTTCACATTGTTATCATCCCTCTCTGCCTCAGAATCCTCTAAGTTGCTGGCAGTGCAGTTGCTGCCATACCATTTAGTCGAGTCTGCTGCCTTTAGGCAGGTTATGGCGTGTGCTCAGCCTCACTGAAGATATCCAGCCAGCATTTCATTCTCCCAAAAAGCCATCAAGCAGCAAACATCCCACTGGCTGTCACCACGCCAACTGAGCAAGGTGGTCAGCAACAATGGTTACAACATCCTGGCTACCCTGAACTTGGGGAGAAATAACACATGCTCTCTGTATGGCGCACAACTAAGAGAGGCCATAGGCCTAACTAACTGGGACAAAGTCCTTAAAAATAAAAATACAGCCATAAAATGGGATATTTTTAAAAGCATCCTATTATCTAATTGTGTGAGGTACATACCTTATGGGAATAAAAGGTTAAGAAACAAGAAATAATTGGATAAATAGAACTGTATAGAAAGCATTTAAATCAATAAAACAGGAGAGGGGCGAGGAAGCATTGAAAAACTATAAGGAAAAAAATAGAATATGTAAAAGACAAAAAAAAAAACAGCCAAACTAGAGACCGAGAGATTAATCGCCAAAGAGAGTAAATCTAACCCTAAAATATTCTTCAATTATATAAATGGTAAAAAGTATAAACCTGAAGGTGTCGGACCCTTACAGAGTAATGAGGGGGGAGTTACAGAGAGCGATGAGGAGAAAGCAAAGCTACTAAATATTTTTTTCTCCACTGTATTCACTGAGGAAAATAAACTGTCAGATGAAATGCAGAATATAAAAGTAAATTCCCCATTAAAAGTGCCCTGTCTGACCCAGGAAGAAGTACAGCGACGTCTTAAAAAGATTAAAATAGACAAATCGCCAGGACCGGATGGCATACACCCCCGTATCCTAAGAGAATTAAGTAATGTCACAGCCAAACCCTTATTTCTGATATTTAAGGACTCTATACTGACAGGATTGGTTGGCGCATAGCAAATGTGGTGCCAATATTCAAAAACAGAGCCCGGGAACTATAGGCCGGTAATTTTAACATCTGTTGTGGGTAAACTGTTTGAAGGTTTTCGAAGAGAAGCTATCTTGGAGTACCTCAATGAAAATAAGCAAATAACTCCATATCAGCATGGCTTCATGAGGGATCGGTCATGTCAAACCAATTTAATCAGTTTCTATGAGGAGGTAAGTTCTAGACTTGACCGTGGCGAATCAATGAATGTCATATATCTGGACTTCTCCAAAGCATTTGACACAGTACCGCATAAAAGGTTAATATATAAAATGAGAATGCTTGGCCTGGGAGAAAATGTCTGTTTGTGGGTACGTAACTGGCTCAGTGATAGAAAACAGAGGGTGGTTATTAACAGCACATACACAGATTGGGTCACTGTCACTAGTGGGGCACCACAGGAGTCAGTATTGGGCCCTATTCTCTTCAATATATTTATTAATGATCTTGTAGAAGGTTTGCACAGTAAAATATCAATTTTTGCAGATGACACTAAACTGTGTAAAGTAATTAACACAGAAGAGGACAGTACACTGCTACAGAGGGATCTGGATAGATTGGAGGCTTGGGCAGATAAGTGGCAGATGAGGTTTAACACTGACAAATGTAAGGTTATGCATATGGGAAGGAAAAATGCAATTCACCAGTACATACTAAATGGTAAAACACTGGGTAACACTGAGATGGAAAAGGACCTAGGAATTTTAGTAAACAGCAAACTAAGCTGCAGAAACCAATGTCAGACAGCTGCTGCCAAGGCCAATAAGATAATGGGTTGCATCAAAAGGGGCATAGACGCCCGTGATGAGAACATAGTCCTGCCACTTTACAAACCACTAGTCAGACCACACATGGAGTACTGCGTACAGTTCTGGGCTCCTGTGAACAAGGCAGACATAGCAGAGCTGGAGAGGGTTCAGAGGAGGGCAACTAAAGTAATAACTGGAATGGGTGGACTACAGTACCCAGAAAAAAATATCAAAATTAGGGTTATTCACTTTAGAAAAAAGACGACTGAGGGGAGATCTAATAACTATGTATAAATATATCAGGGGTCAGTACAGAGATTTCTCCCATCATCTATTTATCCCCAGGACTGTGACTGTGACGAGGGGACATCCTCTGCATCTGGAGGAAAGAACACAAACATAGAAAAGGATTCTTTACTGTAAGAGCAGTAAGACTATGGAACTCTCTGCCTGAGGAGGTGGTGATGGTAAGTTCACTAAAAGAGTTCAAGAGGGGCCTGGATGTATTTCTGGAGGGTAACAATATTACAGGTTATAGTTACTAGAGAGAGGTCGTTGATCCAAGGAGTTATTCTGATTGCCTGATTGGAGTCGGGAAGGAATTTTTTCCCCTAAAGTGAGGAAAATTGGCTTCTACCTCACAGGGTTTTTTTTGCCTTTTTCTGGATCAACGTGTAGGATAATAGGCTGAACTGGATGGACAGATGTCTTTTTTCGGCCTTATAAACTATGTTATCGTCATCCAAGTCGAGCAATGCTTTCTAATTAAGTACAGTGACTTGCACAAGGTAGCCTTAGCAACAGAGAGCCTGTGTTGTTCAAGGTAAGGCAGAGGCAGCTGATCCAAGACGTCTGTCGGGTGCTGAAGCCCTTCGAATACGCCACAAGGTTTGTCAGCAGGGAGAACTGCGGCATGAACAATGTCATCCCTCTCATACTTATATTAGAACAGACACTGACGCTCCAAATATGTAAGTTTTATCTTCATACTCACTTCCATTCCAACGCTGTGCTCCCACAAAACCTGCAGTAAAATGCATTGAGAGGACTCTTCATTCTGTGAGTGAGCACTGTAGTCCACTGAATGCATTTTACTGCAGGTTTGTGGGAGCACAACATCAGAATGGAAACGAATATGAAGATAAACCTTACAAATTCGGATTCAGCATCACTTACACTATACAACGCTTACTCTAGTTCAGGGGGTGTTTCGGAGATGACAGGTTCCCTTTAACTGCTGATGACCTATCCTCAGGATAGGTCATCAGTATCTAATCGGTGGGGGTCCGACACCCAGGACCCCCGCCGATCAGCTGTTTGAGAAGGCACTGGCGCTCCCCTGAGCGCCGCAGCCTTCTCTTAGCTTTTCCTAGGCCAGTGATGTCACGTTCATCGGTCACGTTGCCTAGGAGTAGCTCAGCCCCATTCAAGTGAATGATACCAAGCACAGCCGCTGTACAATGTACGATGCTGTGCTTGGTAATCTGCAAGAAGGTAGCGGCGCTCACAGGAGTGCCAGTACCTTTTCAAACAGCTGATCTTCGGGAGTCCCGGATGTCAGACCCCACCAATCAGATACTGATGACCTATCCTGAGGATAGGCGATCAGTAGTAAAATCCTGGAAAACCCCTTTAAATATCATCTTCCCCTGATAAGGTACAATTTTTGAAGCTTTGGAATATGAAAAGGCATAACACATGTAGCAGTGCAGTGTGTTTTTAAACAAACTCTATGTTAACGCCATCACCCAGTGTTACTCAGACATGATTTACTATTGTTATTGTCATTGCGTTCGGGCTTCGGAAGGGGGGAGGTGGAGGGAAAAAGAAAAAAAAATCATTAAAAAAATTAAAAGAGATAACACATTTTCCTAAAAATTCTGATTCCTAGGAGACAAGAGGGCAATTGGAGCCACTTAACCGAAGTTTTTGAGAAATTCAGTGAAACTGAATCAAAATGAATGAGTGGTTCACTCATCTCTAGACAGAACAGAAACTAAAAGAGAACCCATTTGACCATTTACAATCCAAATTAACTAAATATGTTTAAAGAATGAAATAACTTTGTAATATGATTTAAGATCAAATTTCTAAAGATAATGTACTGGAGTAAAGAAAACCTATTGTGATTTTCCATATCAAACGCCATGAATTCTTTTTGGTTTTTACTATTCACATCTGTTTTTGAAATACAGATTGTAATATTCCAACTTCTATGAATTCATGGGATCATTTATCAAACTGGTGTAAAGCAGAACTGGTTTAGTTGCCATAGCAACCAATCAGATTCCACCTTTCATTTTTCACAGCTGCTTTGGAATGCAACAGCTTATGTTTCATCCACTGCATTTGGTATCGGCTTTTAATGTTCTTACACCTAAGAAAGCTTAGTACCTCTTGCACATCTTACTTATTTATCTGTGGTATAAGATATGCATATTCATAGCATAGATTTTTATTTTAAATTCTTCACTGACATCTTTTTTATAATACTATTTTTTCTCCAGTGTAAACTTATACAGTAGGTTTACTGTGGAGGTAGTACTATTATTTTGCACAGATTATTAAGTATGTATAGGCACACAGAAGTATATATATATATCTTGAGTTTTATGTCATATAGTTTGCATTTCATGAAGACCGATTTACAGGTTTTGTCATTCTGTATTTTCAAAGATGTATAGTAATAGCTCCGTTTACATGATCTATTCTCTAAGTTTTGCAAATATGTTTAGCTGCTTGACAGATTCTCATGGTGTTCGGTAGTGCTAGATCATGTTCTCGTACCAAATGTTCTTTCACTTTGTGATCATTAAATCCTATGATGTCTGTTTTTAATTATTGGGTGTTTCAACTGACCAGAGTTACACTTTTCAACTTGAGAGCCCTCATATATTCATTCTTCCAGGCTTTCACATAAAGAATGAACTTTGCTGTTACAGATAAATCTCATGCATACAGTACATATATGTCTCATTTACGCTGGGTGTATTGCATTCCCTAAATACTATTAGCACTAGAAAAATTGAATTTGTTAGGTAAGTACTGATATTTTTTATTCATTTTTCCTACTCTGCATTAGCATAAAAATCTTGAAAAACAGAATGACGGCCACTCTATTGTGCTTTATTAAATATGGATGAGAATGTGTTCATCTATGTTCTAGCCTTGTCATTCTCAACTCTCTTATTATCTATAGCCTCTTTTCCTAATATACAGTGCACAGATGACAATGGAGATAAAAATTTCCACCCTGGTAAAATTAATAGCTAATTACCTGAAGAGCTTGTATTAATATTAGAACTAGAGGAGGAGTACAATTTTTTTTTAATCCGATTTGGTTAAATTGGCTGTCAGATTCAATTCAGTGTGAATAAATTTTGTCTAAATTCGAAGTGCCTCAATAGTCCTAAAAATCCAGTCTTTCACATCTTAATATTTATCTGTGGTTTCAGATATGCATATTCATAGCAAAGATTTTTTATCTTAAATTCTTCACTAACATCCTTTTTATAATACTAGGGTTTTTTTTCTAAGGTATAAACTTATACAGTATGTTTACTATGGAGGTAGTACTATTATTTTGCAAAGATTATTAAGTATGTAGGCACACACAAGTATATATATCTTCATTTTTTTTGTCATAAAGTTTGCATTTCATGAAAACCGATCTATAGGTTTTGGCATTCTATATTTTCAAAGATGTATAGTATCAGCTCTGCTTAAGTGATCTAATCTCTAAGTTCTGCATATACGGTATGTATAGCTGCTTGATACTCATGGCGGTTCGATAGAGCTAGATCATGTTCTCGTAGCAACTGTTCTCTCACCTTGTGGTCATTAAATTCAATAACAAGTCTGTTTTTAATTATTGGGTGTCTCAATTGACCAAAGTTACACTTTTCAACTTGAGATCTCTCACATATTCCTTCTTCCATTCTTTCATGTAAAGAATAGAGATGAGCGAGTAGTGTTCGATCGAGCCGGTATTCGATCGAATACTACGCTATTCGGCATACTCGATTTCAATCGAGTATAACGGCGATGGCGCACTTAGAATTCGTTTCCCCTCCCACCTTCCCTGGCGCTCTTTTTCCACCAATCACCATGCAGGGGGGGTATGACAGGCCCGCGGAGCACGCTGGCAGCGCGAAAACGGCGTCTACATGGATTGGCTGGAAAAACCACGTGACCTCGAATATTAAAAACTCAGCTCTTCCTGCTCGTTCGCATATGCTGCGTGAACTTAGTCAGGGACAGAGGCTGGAGAAGGGAGAGATAGGTTTTAGCTGTTGGACAGGCAGGAGCGTGATTAAAAGCCCTTATCAGGGCTACTATAGTGCAGTACAGTGATAGCTTTACTACCATATACACTCTGCAGAGAACGGCTGCTGTATTCAGGGATAGCTGCTGGAGTAGGGACAGAGAGAGGCATTAGTGGTGTATTAGGTGCTCTGCTACATACCAAACTATATTTGGCACTACTGTTCTGCGTTCTTTTTGGCCGCAAAACCCTGTTATATACCTAGTGTGTATATGCACCATCTGATCTTCTGGCAGTATACGGCTGTGTACTTTTTTTTTTTTTTTAAATACAGTTTATTTGGCTCTAGTGTTCTGGGTTCTGTGTGCCTGCAATACCCTTTTTGTATACCAGGTGTAAATACCCACCGTCTGACCTGTTAGTACACGGCTGTGTACCTAGAAATATAAAAAAAAAGGCCTTTTCTTTGGCACCTGTACTGAGCGTTCTGCGTGCTTGCAAAATTATTTTATATACGTGGTGTTAATACACACCGTCTGACCTGTTAGTACACGGCTGTGTACCTAGAAATATAAAAAAAAAGGCCTTTTCTTTGTCTACTGTACTGAGCGTTCTGCGTGCTTGCAAAAGTATTTTATATACGTGGTGTAAATACCCACCGTCTGACCTGTTAGTACACGGCTGTGTACCTAGAAATATAAAAAAAAAGGCCTTTTCTTTGTCTACTATACTGTGCGTTCTGCGTGCTTGCAAAAGTATTTTATATACGTGGTGTAAATACCCACCGTCTGACCTGTTAGTACACGGCTGTGTACCTAGAAATAAAAAAAAAAAGGCCTTTTCTTTGTCTACTGTACTGAGCGTTCTGCGTGCTTGCAAAAGTATTTTATATACGTGGTGTTAATACCCACCGTCTGACCTGTTAGTACACGGCTGTGTACCTAGAAATATAAAAAAAAAGGCCTTTTCTTTGTCTACTATACTGTGCGTTCTGCGTGCTTGCAAAAGTATTTTATATACGTGGTGTAAATACCCACCGTCTGACCTGTTAGTACACGGCTGTGTACCTAGAAATAAAAAAAAAAAGGCCTTTTTCTTTGTCTACTGTACTGAGCGTTCTGCGTGCTTGCAAAAGTATTTTATATACGTGGTGTTAATACCCACCGTCTGACCTGTTAGTACACGGCTGTGTACCTAGAAATATAAAAAAAAAGGCCTTTTCTTTGTCTACTATACTGTGCGTTCTGCGTGCTTGCAAAAGTATTTTATATACGTGGTGTAAATACCCACCGTCTGACCTGTTAGTACACGGCTGTGTACCTAGAAATAAAAAAAAAAAGGCCTTTTCTTTGTCTACTATACTGTGCGTTCTGCGTGCTTGCAAAAGTATTTTATATACGTGGTGTAAATACCCACCGTCTGACCTGTTAGTACACGGCTGTGTACCTAGAAATATAAAAAAAAAGGCCTTTTCTTTGTCTACTATACTGTGCGTTCTGCGTGCTTGCAAAAGTATTTTATATACGTGGTGTAAATACCCACCGTCTGACCTGTTAGTACACGGCTGTGTACCTAGAAATATAAAAAAAAAGGCCTTTTCTTTGTCTACTGTACTGAGCGTTCTGCGTGCTTGCAAAAGTATTTTATATACGTGGTGTAAATACCCACCGTCTGACCTGTTAGTACACGGCTGTGTACCTAGAAATAAAAAAAAAAGGCCTTTTCTTTGTCTACTGTACTGAGCGTTCTGCGTGCTTGCAAAAGTATTTTATATACGTGGTGTTAATACCCACCGTCTGACCTGTTAGTACACGGCTGTGTACCTAGAAATATAAAAAAAAGGCCTTTTCTTTGTCTACTATACTGTGCGTTCTGCGTGCTTGCAAAAGTATTTTATATACGTGGTGTTAATACCCACCGTCTGACCTGTTAGTACACGGCTGTGTACCTAGAAATATTAAAAAAAAGGCCTTTTCTTTGTCTACTATACTGTGCGTTCTGCGTGCTTGCAAAAGTATTTTATATACGTGGTGTTAATACCCACCGTCTGACCTGTTAGTACACGGCTGTGTACCTAGAAATATTAAAAAAAAGGCCTTTTCTTTGTCTACTATACTGTGCGTTCTGCGTGCTTGCAAAAGTATTTTATATACGTGGTGTAAATACCCACCGTCTGACCTGTTAGTACACGGCTGTGTACCTAGAAATAAAAAAAAAAAGGCCTTTTCTTTGTCTACTGTACTGTGCGTTCTGCGTGCTTGCAAAAGTATTTTATATACGTGGTGTAAATACCCACCGTCTGACCTGTTAGTACACGGCTGTGTACCTAGAAATATAAAAAAAAGGCCTTTTCTTTGTCTACTATACTGTGCGTTCTGCGTGCTTGCAAAAGTATTTTATATACGTGGTGTAAATACCCACCGTCTGACCTGTTAGTACACGGCTGTGTACCTAGAAATAAAAAAAAAGGCCTTTTCTTTGTCTACTATACTGTGCGTTCTGCGTGCTTGCAAAAGTATTTTATATACGTGGTGTAAATACCACCGTCTGACCTGTTAGTACACGGCTGTGTACCTAGAAATATAAAAAAAAAGGCCTTTTCTTTGTCTACTATACTGTGCGTTCAGCGTGCTTGCAAAAGTATTTTATATACGTGGTGTTAATACCCACCGTCTGACCTGTTAGTACACGGCTGTGTACCTAGAAATATAAAAAAAAAGGCCTTTTCTTTGTCTACTGTACTGTGCGTTCTGCGTGCTTGCAAAAGTATTTTATATACGTGGTGTTAATACACACCGTCTGACCTGTTAGTACACGGCTGTGTACCTAGAAAATAAAAAAAAAAAGGCCTTTTCTTTGTCTACTGTACTGAGCGTTCTGCGTGCTTGCAAAAGTATTTTATATACGTGGTGTTAATACCCACCGTCTGACCTGTTAGTACACGGCTGTGTACCTAGAAATATAACAAAAAAAAGGCCTTTTCTTTGTCTACTGTACTGAGCGTTCTGCGTGCTTGCAAAAGTATTTTATATACGTGGTGTTAATACACACCGTCTGAACTGGTAGTATACGGCTGTGAAGGCAAAATATAGTAACCAAAAAAAAAAATGCGTAGGGCTAGCGGAATCGGACGTGGACGAGGACGGGGGCGCGGAAATGCTGTTGGGGGCCTTGTTGAAGCCAGTGGGGATACAATGCGTGCTGGTGAGGGGCAGCCAGGATCCCACTCATCCAGAATCCCTGCCTTTATGGGACAGTTAAGCAGGGGGCGGGTTACACCGCTGTTGAGGCCTGAGCAGGTTGAACAGGTGGTGCAATGGATAGCCGATAGCGCTTCCACACAGTTGTCCACCAGCCAGTCATCCACACAGTCTCACTCTGACCCTCCTTCCTCCACACCTGGCCAACAGAGTCATCCCACCATTGACCCCTCCCAGGAGCTCTTTTCGGGTCCTTTTTCAGATGTGCCGGAAGAATCCCAGGAGCTAGCAGAGGAATTTGTTTGTAGTGATGCCCAAACACTTGAGTATTCGCCATCTCCTGCTGATGTGGACCCTGAACCAGCATCTGTTATCATGAGCGATGATGATGATGAGACGCAGTTGCCATCAAGGGAGGCTGTTGGAATGTCCAGTGGGCAGGAGGAGGAGCAGAGTGAGGAAGTGGAAGAGGAGGTGGTGGATGACGAAATGACCGACCCCACTTGGCCAGGGGTGATGTCCAGCGGGGAAAGCAGTGGAGAGGTGGTGGTCTGCGCAGCACCGAAAAAGGCAGCAAGAGGCAGAGGGATGTCCAGAGGCAGAGGGATGTCCAGAGGCAGAGGGATGTCCACAGGCAGAGGACAGTCCAGACAGAGAAGTGAGGCCACAGCCAGCAGGGCCGAAGCTGTTCCCGGCAGCAGGCAGTCGCGCGAAGCTCCCCCATCGAGGCCTCGTACTTCTGTGGTGTGGAGATTTTTTAATGTTTGTGCGGATGACAAACTGAGCGCGGTTTGCACACTCTGCCACTCAAAACTGAGTAGGGGCTCTGAGAAGAGCAATCTGACCACCTCAGGCATGCGGCGTCACTTGGAAGTCAAGCACTGGGCTGAGTGGGAGAGAGCAAACGCAATACAACCTGCGCCCGGTCTTGCTGCCACTGCCTCTTCCCCTTTGTTGTGTGCTGCCACTGCGGTCCAGACCTCCAGCCAGGACACCTCCACATCTGCCTCTGCCTCGGCTACTTTGGGGCCTTCTCCTTCAGCCTCCCCTTCCCCCGCATCTTCGCCTGCACCTTCACACTCCTCGTCCCATCAACTGTCCATCTCGCAGGCGTTCGACCGCAGGCGGAAGTACGCCTCGAGTCACCCCCAAGCCCAAGCCTTAAACTGCCACATCTCCAAACTGCTGGCCCTGGAGATGTTGCCGTTTAGGCTTGTGGAGACGCAGGCCTTCCGCGACCTGATGGCGGCTGCCGCACCTCGCTATTCCGTCCCCAGCCGCCACTACTTTTCCCGGAGTGCCGTCCCCGCCCTGCACCAGCACGTGTCGCGTAACATCAGGCGGGCCCTGAGGTACGCAGTCAGCGCAAAGGTCCACTTGACCACCGACTCGTGGACAAGCGCTTGCGGCCAGGGACGATACATCTCTTTGACGGCACACTGGGTGAATGTTGTGGAAGCGGGGACGGGGTCGCAAACAGAGACGGCCTACCTACCACCCCCGCCCAAGATTGCCAGCACGGGTTCTGATAAACCCCCTCCTCTTCCTCCTCCTCCTCCTCCTCCTCTGCCTTAACATCGCCCTCAGCCGCTAGCTGGAAGCGTTGCAGCACTGGCGCGGGGAGACGTCAGCAGGCGGTGCTTAAGCTCATCAGCTTGGGCGACAGGAAGCACAGCGCCCCAGAGGTGAGGGACGCCATATTGCAGCAGACGGAGATGTGGCTGTCGCCGCTGCAGCTAGGACCAGGCATGGTCGTGTGCGATAACGGCCGTAACCTGGTGGCGGCTCTGGAGCTTGCCGAACTCAATCACGTACCATGCCTGGCCCACGTTTTTAATCTGGTAGTCCAAAAATTTCTAAAGACTTACCCCAACCTGGCAGAGCTACTGGTGAAAGTGCGGCGCTTGTGCGCTCACTTTCGGAAGTCAACTGTAGCTGCTGCTAGCTTAAAAAAACTCCAGCAACGCCTCCATTTGCCTGAACATCGGCTGTTGTGCGACCTGCCGACTCGCTGGAATTCCACCTATTCCATGTTGGCCAGGGTGTGTGAGCAGCAGAGAGCATTGATGGAGTACCAGATTATGAATCCACGCGTGCCTCCAACTCAGCTCCCTCAGTTTGCCAACCACGAGTGGCCATGGATGGCAGACATATGCGATGTACTGCGTATCTTTGAGGAGTCCACCAAGAAGGTCAGCAGCGAGGACGCTATAGTGAGCGTAACCATCCCGCTCCTATGCGTCCTTAAAGAATCGCTCATCGCAATAAGGGAGAACGCATTGCACGCAGAGGAGACGGGGGTAGGAGGAGACGCAACGGAGCTACACAGTCAGACCACACTTTTGTCTGCTTCTCGGTGGCAGTTGCAGGAGGAGGAGGATGAGGAGGAGGAGGACGACGTGGAGGTGGCTGTGGAAGAGGAGGCGGATGCTGGCGGCGAGGGTAGCAGTCAGGCTGTGTGCGTCCCATTGGTTCAGCGCGGATGGGGCGGAGAGGAGGCGGAAGAGGAAGAGGAGGAAATGGCAAGTGATCCTTCTGGTGGGGGCAGTGACGTCATGCCTATTCAGAGTCTGGCACACATGGCTGACTTCATGCTGGGCTGCTTTTCCCGGGACACACGTGTTGTCCGGATAGTGGAGAACAAACTGTACTGGGTCTTCGCACTCCTGGACCCCCGGTATAAAGATAACGTCTCCTCTTTTATTCCGGTAGAGGAGAGGACGAATCGATTGCTGGAATACCAGAGGGAACTCGTGCAGAACATGATGGAGATTTTCCCACCCACCATCGCTGGCGGCAGAGAGGAGAGGGTCTCCCAGAGTCCCACAACATCGATCAGGCCCACAGCCACCAGGGGAACACTCTCCAAGGTGTGGGACACGTTCATGGCACCCCCTCGTGCAACTTCCATCACTGCGGGGCCCGCTATCAGCAGGAGGGACAAGTATCGGCGGATGTTGCGGGAGTACCTGGCAGACCGTACCCCTGTCCTCCCCGATCCCTCGGCGTCCTACACTTACTGGGTCTCCAAGTTGGACACGTGGCTGGAACTGTCCCTGTACGCCTTGGAGGTGCTTGCCTGCCCTGCCGCCAGCGTGCTATCAGAAAGGGTGTTCAGCGCAGCCGGGGGCATTATAACCGATAAGCGCAGCCGCCTGTCAACCGACAGTGCCGACAGGCTGACGCTAATCAAAATGAACAGCAAGTGGATTGACCCGGACTTTGCTTCTCCAACAGTGGAAAGCAGCCAAAAGTGAAGTGCCATCTGTATGAAGTGCCATTTCCTCCTCCACCTCCTCCTCCTTAACCGCCTTAGAATTGCTCTGTAAAATAAAAAAAATATATATATTTATGGCTCACCTCTTGGGCCTACAAACAATTTTTAAGAGGTCTCACCTCTTTGGCCTCCACATAATTTTTAAGAGGGCTCACCTCTTGGGCCTACAAACAATTTTTAAGAGGTCTCACCTCTTGGGCCTACAAACAATTTTTAAGAGGTCTCACCTCTTGGGCCTACAAACAATTTTTAAGAGGTCTCACCTCTTGGGCCTACAAACAATTTTTAAGAGGTCTCACCTCTTGGGCCTACAAACTATTTTTAAGAGGTCTCACCTCTTGGGCCTACAAACAATTTTTATTATGGCTCACCTCTTGGGCCTTAATACAATTTTTAAGAGGTCTCACCTCTTGGGCCTACAAACAATTTTTAAGAGGTCTCACCTCTTGGGCCTACAAACAATTTTTAAGAGGTCTCACCTCTTGGGCCTACAAACAATTTTTATTATGGCTCACCTCTTGGGCCTTAATACAATTGTTAAGAGGTCTCACCTCTTGGGCCTACAAACAATTTTTAAGACGTCTCACCTCTTTGGCCTCCACATAATTTTTAAGAGGTCTCACCTCTTGGGCCTACAAACAATTTTTCTCATGGCTCACCTCTTGGGCCTACAAACAATTTTTAAGAGGTCTCACCTCTTGGGCCTACAAACAATTTTTCTCATGGCTCACCTCTTGGGCCTACAAACAATTTTTCTCATGGCTCACCTCTTGGGCCTACAAACAATTTTTAAGAGGTCTCACCTCTTGGGCCTACAAACAATTTTTATTATGGCTCACCTCTTGGGCCTTAATACAATTTTTAAGAGGTCTCACCTCTTTGGCCTCCACTTAATTTTTTCGAGGGCTCACCTCTTGGGCCTCCATATAATTTTTTCGAGGGCTCACCTCAACCTAACTTTGCGCACTGATTAAAATATTTTCACAACAAGGACCTAAGAGCCCTCGATGGGAGAGCTTTGTGTGGGGGCCTGTTATAGGGAAGAGATGCGGCCCTGCGGGCTCTAGCCTGCCTTCTCCATGAGCCTCTGGCCAGCCCACGGCCTCTTCCTGCCTTTTGCGGTCCTACGCATCCCTCAACATCCCCACTGCTTTACCTGCTAGACATGACACTGGGCCAGGTCGGGTCACTGACTTTGTCATACTCAACCACCTCCTCTTACACTGCCTCACTTTGCTCCAACAGCCTCCCTTGCTGGCAACTGTGTCTCATCATCGTCCCTAATCATTTTACACTTTAGTGCCCGTTCCACACCACCATCAGCTAGAGATGGAGCTTGCTCCAGTGTTTGGGCATCAGAACAAACAAAATCCTCAGATAGCTCCTGCGATTCTTGCATGGGTGGGAACACTGGGTTGATAACATTGGGCAGGGTGGGAGGAAGGAGGGTCAGAGTGAGGTCCCTGCAGTTTCTGCAGGCTATCGACGAGACTGGACTTTGTGGACTTGACTGGGTGGTGGACAGATTTAACAAATCTAGAAGGAGAAGGAGAAGGAGGGGTTTGCCGAGCTGTCTGTAAGGGTTGCGGAAATCTAGACAGAACCAAGGCCCAAAACTTGGGTGGGGGTAGCAGGTTTGCCCATCCCCGCCTCCACAACATTCACCCAGTGTGCCGTCAGGGAGATGTAGCATCCCCGGCCTCAAACCAAAGTGTTGGTGGTCAAATGGCCTTTTGCAGTAACCGTGTTACTCGGGCGTGGATGATGTTTTGGGACATGTGCCTGGGCAAGGCAGGGATGGCACAGAGGGAAAAATAGTGATGGCTTGATTGCTTTCCCCCTTGCCTATGCCATCTGTGGTTGTCATAGGCAACGTGATTTTAAGGGGTGCAGAATTTTATCTTCTTTTTTGTCTAGTTTGGCTTGGGGTCCATGGCAATGTAGAGGAAAGAAGGCTTCCTTGTATGGTCTCACTTTACAGAGGGGTTACATTGTCTTTGGAGTGTATTGTTGAGAGGCTGTGATAGTGGCGTAATAGTGCGACTTGGGCGCGTTATATGCACCCAGACATGCTTCCCCTGCTGTCCCAGTTGCATTCCAGCAGTGCATCCTTTGGAGGTTTCAGGGTGGACTTGGTGACCTCCCAGTGGTCGAATTGAGATTTCCAAGTGGCGAGCATTTTTTTCCCATAGACTTTAATGGGATTCGATATTCGGTCGAATAGCCGAATATCGCGGTCTATTCGAATCGAATTTCGAACTTTCGAATATTTCACTACTCGCTCATCTCTAGTAAAGAATCAACTTTGCCGTTACAGATAAATCTCATGTATACAATGCATATATGTCTCATTTACGCTGGATGTACTGCATTCCTTAACTACTATTAGCAATAGAGTATCTCAAAATTGAATTTGTTAGGTAAAAACTAAAATTTTTCATCCATTTTTCCTTCTCAGCATTAGCATAAAAATCTTTAAGAGCAGAATGACTGCCACTCTATTGTGCTTTATTAAAAATGAATGAGAATGTGTTCATCTATCTTCTGTCCTTGTCATTCTCCTCTCCCTTATCATCTAGAACCTCTTTTCCTAATATACAGTGCACAGATGACAATGGAGATAAAAATATCCATCCTGGTAAAATTAATAGTTGATGAATTACCTCAAGAGCTTATCAAATAATCAAATTCAATTCAGAATGAAAAAGATTTGTCTAAATTGAAAGTGCCCCAGTTGTCGTATGACAATCTGCGGTCTCCTAGGACTGTATCTAACCCCTTGCAAGCTTCGTTTTTTTTTTCTTTTTTCTGATTATTGAACAGTTACAAACCACAAAAAGAACATAGTTAAATGTACATGGTCATGTATAGCAACCACTGGCCCCCTGAACAGAAAGTGTAACAAAAAATGAAATTTGCTAGAAATGCTGGTTAAACCTAAATAATAATGCCAAAAGGGTATATAGCAGGTCATAAGTACATCACAACACCCAAACCACAAAATATCTCCAATATGTTGGTAGGTAGTGTTGAGTGAAGTGATGCATTTGAAGCAGAATTTGATGTTTAGAAAAACTTCAATTCACAACGAATACAAATTTCCTCACGCTTCGTGGTAACAAATCAGGTTTTCCTAAAACTGTGTTTGCAAATGTTACAAAGTGAAAATAAGAAGCCCGGCAATGCAAGATCACCCATAATGCTGTGCGGCCAGCCAATCAGCAGATAGCCTTCCTTTGTTATGTCACAGCCCTATAAAACCCTCATCCTACACGGTCTCATCCATTGTCCTGTGAGCTGAACATAGGGAGAGACGTGGCAAGTGCTCATGCGCTAGGGACAGTGTTGCTGAAAATGATTAATAGAAAGATACTGGAGAGGGAGAGTGCAGGGAGAGTCCAGAGAGAAAGTGCAGGAAGACTTGTCACTTTTATGCGTCACTTTTATTTATTTATTCCTACATTTACTTATTACTTCATCAGCCGTAAATGTAATTTAATACCAATAAGATTGGAAGCCTTTATTATTCCGATGCCAGCATGCCAACCAAGAGCATCTAGCATGCACCTCTTTAGGGGGACCAGGTTTTAATGATTATTATCCTCATCTTTTTCTGGCTTTACTTCTTTGTAATCATCCATCAAAATCTCCATGTCTTAGAAAAGTCAGCAAGATGCAGAGAGAGGAGGAGATGGATGTCCCGATGACATATTCTCATTGATATTAAATCATGTGGAAAAGGAGGAAAAGCAGATGGCAGAAAAAGGGCTTCCACCTGTAGGGCAGGAGAGCTCTGGAGTTGGAGAAGTGGGTATGCCAGAGCTAATTAAAGGGGTATTCTCATTTCAGACAATGGGGGCATATCGCTAGGATATGCCCCCATTGTCTTATAGGTGCTGGTCCCACCGCTGGGACCCGCACCTATCTCCAGAACGGAGCGGGGAGCGCTGCGCCTGGAGGACCCCAGGTTTCCTGGGGTCCGGCCACCACCAGGCGCGGCTCCCCGCGCCGCTAATAGAAATGAATGGGAGCCGGGCCGTGCATGCGCGGTGCGCTCCCATTCATTTCTATGGAGCCGACGGAAGTAGCCGAGCCAGCGCTCGGCTATTTTCGGCGGCCCCATAGAAATGAATGGAGGGCGGCTGCGCATGCGCAGTGCGCCCTCATTCATTTCGGAGGCTCCGTTCTGGATATAGGTGCGGGTCCCAGCGGTGGGACCCGCACCTATAAGACAATGGGGGCATATCCTAGCGATATGCCCCCATTGTCTAAAATGAGAATAACCCTTTAATATTTAGTGTTTACTGTCAAATAATCTGAAGGAGATTGCAGGCAAGAACAACAATTGTTTGCATATTGTCCCTCCACATAACCAGCCAAACCCCATACCAGCAACAGCCCCTGTTTAAAGGTGCGGTGCTGCCATTAACAATGAAGAAGGACTATACAGTGCAGTCTTCATTATTACATGATAGGCAGCTGCTGGATAATTGGCTTTGCAGTTCTTCAGGTCCAAACCGAAGTTTTTGAGAAGTTCGGCAAACCTGAACCAAAATAAATCTCCAGTGGTTCCTTTATCTCTAAACAGAACAGAAACTAAAAAAGAACCTATTTTTCCTACTTACAATCCAAATAGACCATCCCATGCAATCTATATTACCCAAATCTTTTTAAAATATGAAACAACTTTATAATCTAATTCAAGATCAAATTTTTAAAGACAATGCACTGGAGTAAAGAAAGCCTATTGTGATTTTTCTCTTTCAAATCCACACACATTTTCTTCACAATGACCGAATAATTCACAGTTCATATGAAACACCATGAATTCTTTTTGGTTTTTACTACTCACATGTATTTTTGAAATACGGATATTTATAATATTCCAACATCTACAAATTCATGGGGTCATTTATCAAGCTGGTGAAAAGTAGAACTGGCTTAGTTGCCCATAGCAACCGATTAGATTCCACCTTTCATTTTTGACAGCTCCTTTAGAATGAACCCAACAGCATCTGATTCTCAGCTTTCACTTGATATACAACAGCTTGTGTTTCATCTGCTGCATTTGGTACCGACTGTTCATGTTCTTACACCTGAGAAAGCTTAGTACTTCTTGCACATCTTAATATTTATCTGTGGTATAAGATACGCATATTCATAGCATAGATTTTTATCTTAAATTCTTTGTATAATGCTATTTTTCTCTCCAGTGTAAACTTATACAGTATGTTTACTGTGGAGGTAGTACTATTATTTTGCACAGATTATTAAGTATAGGCACACGTGAGTGCATATCTTTATTTTTTTGTCATACAGTTTGCATTTCATGAAGACAGATTTACAGGTTTTGGCTTTCTGTATTTTCAAAGATGTATAGTAATAACTCCACTTATGTGATCTAAACTCTAAGTTCTGCATATACTGTATGTTTAGCTGCTTGACAGATTCTCATGGTGTTTGGTAGTGCTAGATCATGTTCTTGTACCAACTGTTGTTTCACCTTGTTGTCATTAAATCCAATGAAGTCTGTTTTTAATTATTGGGTGTCTCAACTGGCCAGAGTTACACTTTTCAACTTGAGATCTCTCACATATTCCTTTTTCCGTGCTTTCATGTAAAGAATGAACTTTGCCGTTACAGAGAAATGTCATGTATACAGTACATATATGTCTCATTTACACTGGGTGTATTGCATTCCTTAAAGGGATTCTGTCAGCAGCATTTCACATATTGAGTTATTTATACCATTGGATTTGGCCAGTTATAAGCAGTTCAAAACTGTAATTGTTATAGGTCACTGAGGCAGTTTTAGTGTTAAAAAAACGATTTTTAGTAGCTGTCACTCACTGTAAATAAGGAGCCCAAGGGGAGTTCCCAACCGTTGCAGGAGCCCGGGCTCGGCGATTCCTTGGAGCCCGGGCACGCCCACCTACTTAATATTCACTTCACTGACTCGCTCAGTGAAGCTCCGGCTCGGACGTAATCCCGCGCATGCGCAGTACATCCAGAGGCCGGCGCCCGCAGACTGCACGGGCGCCGGCCTCTGGATGTACTGCGCATGCGCGGGATTTCGTCCGAGCCGGAGCTTCACTGAGCGAGTCAGTGAAGTGAATATTAAGTAGGTGGGCGTGCCTGGGCTCCAAGGAATCGCCGAGCCCGGGCTCCTGCAACGGTTGGGAACTCCCCTTGGGCTCCTTATTTACAGTGAGTGACAGCTACTAAAAATCGTTTTTTTAACACTAAAACTGCCTCAGTGACCTATAACAATTACAGTTTTGAACTGCTTATAACTGGCCAAATCCAATGGTATAAATAACTCAATATGTGAAATGCTGCTGACAGAATCCCTTTAAATACTATTAGCACTAGAGTATTTCAAAATTGAATTTGTTAGGTAAGTACTGATATTTTTTATTCATTTTTCCTTCTCAGCATTAGCATATACATTTTTAAGAACAGAATGACGGCCACTCTATTGTGCTTTATTAAAAATGAATGAGAACGTGTTCATCTCCTATCCTTGTCATTCTCCACTCTCTTATCATCTATAGCCTCTTTTCCTAATATACAGTGCACAGATGACAACTGAGATAAAACATTTCCACCCTGATAAAATGAATAGCGGACTAATTATCTTAAGAGCTTGTATTAGTATTAGAACTAGAGAAGAGTACATTTCCCAAAATTTGTTTTGGATCCGATTTGGTCAAATTCAA
Source organism: Rhinella marina (assembly GCA_900303285.1). Classification (NCBI taxonomy): domain Eukaryota; kingdom Metazoa; phylum Chordata; class Amphibia; order Anura; family Bufonidae; genus Rhinella; species Rhinella marina. The sequence continues at coordinate 22,629 of ONZH01013145.1, forward strand.
TTCAGTCCGAATAAATTTTGTCTAAATTGAAAGTGCCCCAATTGTCCTAAAAAGTTGTATTACAATCTGAGGTCTCCTAGGACTGTATCTAACCTGTTGTAAGCTCATTCATTCTTCAATAACTCGGGTTATTGAAGAATGAACCAAACAGAAAAAGAACATAGTGAAATCTACTTGGTTTTGTGGTAATGAATCAGCTTTTCCTTAAACAGTGGCTTCAACTGTTACAAAATGAAAGAAGCTTGGCCACGCAAGATCACCCATAATGCTGTGCACCCAGCCATCCTTTGTGATATCACAGCTCTATAAAACCCTCATCCAGCACAGTCTCTGACATTGACCTGTGAGCTGACCATTGGGAGAGATGTGACAAGCGCTTATCTGCTTGGGACTGTTCTAATGAAAATGGTTAACAGAAGAATATTGGAGAGGGAAAGTGCAGGGAGATTCAGGGAGAGTGCAAGGAAACTGCAGGCAGAGTGCAGGGAGACTGCAGGGAGACTTATGCTGCATCAGTTTTATTTATTCCTACATTTACTTATTCCGAACTGTAAATGTAATTCAATACCAATAATATGGAAGTCTTTATTATTCCAGTGCCAGCATGCCAACCAATACCATTCAATCTGAACACCTTAGGGGGACCAGGTCTTAATGATAACCATCCTCATCTTTTGATGGCTTTACTTCTGTGTGGCCATACCAACCTGATTTATAGCGATTCGTGACAAATTAATTAATAATGAATCAAGTTTCTTGGCTAACTTTGGCAAAGTTGGTGATTCAGATTTTTAAAAACTTTGCTAATCTCTATTGGTAAGATAACAGACATCATAAATTCTCCATCATTACAAAAACATGTAGTAATTACCTAGCAAGGGAATTTAAAAAGGTTGACTAAGAATTAGTGGCACATAAGGTGGAGGGTGGTGGACACCATAGTCCCCTCACTTTGTGAAATTAATCAAGACAATCTCTGCCCTTAAAAACAAAAAAGTTATAAGAACCACAAATTTAGTGATGGAGCACGGGTATCCATCCATTGCAGGGCTTTATCCTTATGAGCCAGGAATAATGCTCCAAGCAGAAAGATTCTAATATGCAGTTGCCATACCTTCTCCTCTAATACAACAAAGAAGTAGACCTTCCGGCAATGTAGAACAGAAAGGCTTACCATTGGAAATGGACAAGAAATCCATGAACTCTTTCTAAAAATGCTGAATAATAGTCCCAAATCATGTGCCAAATCTGAACCCAGGTGCAAACATCTGATTCGGCAGTCAGCATTCTACACATTTCATGTAAGTGAACCAGAGTAAGGTAGCATTAATGGATAATAAAAAACACTATTGATTTGTAATCCTTTCAAGCTCTAGGCAGCATTAGGAATGTCGACGTGACAGCAAAATATATGGCTGTGGGTAAATGGATGGTAAGCTAAAGGTAAAAAATAGGCTTGCTTAAACAATGCATTGTCAGATTTTTTAAATAAAAATAAAACAGTCTAAAAATTATCCCTTTGTGGCAGGTGGCTTCTTCTCTGTCTTTTCATCTGTAAATTAGTGGTCCCCAATTTGTGTAGGACAAATCCTCAAGCATTAGGATTCATTATAAGTTTTTGGGAAACTTTATAACCATTTTATTTATTTACAATTATATACAGTATCTAATTTTAATATATAAATATATATAATTTTACTATCTGTATATATATATATATATATATATATATATATATATATATAATTTTAATGTATATATTTATAATTGTTATGTATGTATGTATATATATAATTCTAATGTGTGTGTGTGTATATATATATATATATATATATATATATATATATATATATATATATAATTTATATATATATATATATATATATATATATATATATATATATGTGTTAGAACTGTTAGGTGTTACACATCCATTGAGTCTTTTTGGAGAAGTGAAAGGGATACTATGAGAAGTCTTCTAAATCCCATGTGTCTGTGGTACATTATGTCACTATTTGTTTTCAGCTTTTTGTCTGTTCAGTATTTCTGATGTTTCCTCTTAGCAAAATTAAAATTCATAAAAACAGCTATTTCAATTAAATGCTCATAATATTAACTACTATAGGGAATTGATACACATAATTTTCTGATGTCAATTAGGTAGCTGGAACCTGCCACAAATACATTTGCATTCTAGAAGAAAAACAAAGTAATTTAATAACTAAATAAAAAAATTGTTAAAAAAGTAAATAATAATGTAAATATGTCCAAGCCATCCTGTATGAGATGAAAGTATGAATACATTTTCTATGGGCTATGGGCACTTATGATATTGCATTTTTGGCATGCAGAATATATTATTATCATTATTATAAATTAAAAAAATTATCCATGGCTAACTCCTAGTGATGGTCTTAAATGCCCTTACTTTTATTCTAAAATATAATGTGTAATGTGCCATCCTGGAAGATGGAGAAACACATATTGATTCAGAATATAGGCACATTAGACCCCAATCTTTCAGTAAAAAAGAAATTCTAGAACTATTACAAATCTAAATCTTTGGTTTTACATTCAGCACACATGAGAATAGATTACATTTTAGGGAATACGGAGTATACAGTAGGAAGTAAATATCCGTATTTCATTGATGATGTCAGCATTTCTGCTGAAATATATTATGATCATTTTATCACAAAGAATTTGCATAAAAGACAAAGATCTTAACTTCATAAGACATAAACCATGCAGTAAAAAAACTAAAAAATATAAGTAAAGATCAGTTAATATTCCAAATAAAAATATTTCTACACTTTTTGACCAATCCCTTTAAATCTACAGCCCTTTTACCTTTACGAGAAGTCCTGCTCTGTGTATTTTTTTGGTTCGAATTTGCTGCAATGAGCTCTTTGCTCTAACAACCACCTCTCACATTTAGAAGTTGGGAAGTCTCTTTTATTACACTTGCTTTATGGGAGGCGATAATTTAGAAGAGACTGTCCAATCCATCTAAGAATTTCACAATATAATATGTCATGTAAGTTGCAATTGCCAACAAATAATCAAAAGATGTAGCAATGATGTAGTCAGGGCCGGTGTTAGGGATGGGGCAAACTGGGTAATTGCCCAGGGTCCCCATCCTCTAAGGGGCTCCTTGCTTCAGTGCTGCTGAATGTTGGAGCGTGCACAATTAGAGAATAAAGACTCCAGCAGTGTTAAGTGTTTCTGTTCTGGCTTAGGAGTCTGTGCTCTGACTCCATATATGGCTTGGGAGTCCTTGCTTCATGTCCGTATAGGGAGTCAGTGCTTCTGGGAGTCTCAGCTCTAACGCCATTTATAGCTATGCATGTGCTTCCGGTTTTTAACACTGTCAGATGCTGCATTACTACAGATCGTGGACATTAGCCTTGGGAGCCAACTGTATGAAACAGCAGGCATCCGATTGCTATGGCACTTGCTCCCGAGTGGGAGCCATCTTTAAAGATCCAACATGTGCCATGAATTTGCAGGGGATCTCGGGAAGGGGTTAATGGTCAAATGTTTCTAGGACAGAGCTTTCTTTATGCATGGACTACTGGGGCTTGTGGAGGTACTTGCAGAGAGAGGGGTTATGTATGCCTGTAAACGGCCATGTGAGGAAGGGTCTAGTGGTGTGAAGTGTAGTCCTGGGGTAAATGCTGTATGACCACCCACTCCATTGTTCTAGCTTTTTGTGAGGGAGGGGAACTCATTTCTATGAGGGGAGAGGGCATATGGCGTGTGGGGCTTTATGGAATGTAAATTTGTGAGGGAAGGGGAAATTTGGTGTATTCTGGGGCCATGAGGGTGCAGATCTGTGTGAGGGGCTTTATGGGGTGTAAATCTGTGAGGGAAGGCAGAATGTAACTCTGTTGTTAGTACATTATTATAAGTTTTGGGGCTCCACTTTTGATTTTGCCCAGGGCCACATTTTGTCTAAAACCAGCCCTCGATGTAGTAATGGCAATCCTCATAATTTATTTAAGTTAACACTATCTATATGTCTATTTATCTATATATCTTTCTATCTATCTACAGTTTACCAGTCAAAGACAAAAGTATGTGACTATATATGGTTACTTAAGAGAAAGAACTTAAAAGAGGTTATCTGGTGATTAATGTAAAAAATGAAAATCAGACACCATATAGTACATAAAAATCTCTAATAGAGATGAGCGAGTAGTGAAATATTCGAAAGTTCGAAATTCGATTAGAATAGACCGCGAAATTCGACTATTCGACCGAATATCGAATCCCATTAAAGTCTATGGGGAAAAAATGCTCGCCACTTGGAAATCTCAATTCGACCACTTGGAGGTCACCAAGTCCACCCTGAAACCTCAGAAAAGGATGCCAACACTGCTGGAATGCAACTGGGACAGCAGGGGAAGCATGTCTGGGTGCATATAACGCGCCCAAGTCGCACTATTACGCCACTATCACAGCCTCTCAACAATACACTCCAAAGACAATATAACCTCTCTGTAAAGTGAGACCATACAAGGAAACCTTCTTTCCTCTACATTGCCATGGACCCCAAGCCAAACTAGACAAAAAAGAAGATGAAATTCTGCACCCCTTAAAATCACGTTGCCTATGACAACCACAGATGGCATAGGCAAGGGGAAAGCAATCAAGCCATCACTATTTTCCCTCTGTGCCATCCCTGCCTTGCCCAGGCACATGTCCCAAAACATCATCCACGCCCGAGTAACACGGTTACTGCAAAAGGCCATTTGACCACCAACACTTGGAAGGTTTGAGGCCGGGGATGCTACATCTCCCTGACAGCACACTGGGTGAATGTTGTGGAGGCGGGGACGGGCAAACCTGCTACCCCCACCCAAGTTTTGGGCCTTGGTTCTGTCTGGATTTCCGCAACCCTTACAGACAGCTCGGCAAACCCCTCCTTCTCCTTCTAGATTCTCCTTTTAAATCTGTCCACCACCCAGTCAAGTCCACAAAGTCCAGTCTCGTCGATAGCCTGCAGAAACTGCAGGGACCTCACTCTGACCCTCCTTCCTCCCACCCTGCCCAATGTTATCAACCCAGTGTTCCCACCCATGCAAGAATCGCAGGAGCTATCTGAGGATTTTGTTTGTTCTGATGCCCAAACACTGGAGCAAGCTCCATCTCTAGCTGATGGTGGTGTGGAACGGGCACTAAAGTGTAAAATGATTAGGGACGATGATGAGACACAGTTGCCAGCAAGGGAGGCTGTTGGAGCAAAGTGAGGCAGTGTAAGAGGAGGTGGTTGAGTATGACGAAGTCAGTGACCCGACCTGGCCCAGTGTCATGTCTAGCAGGTAAAGCAGTGGGGATGTTGAGGGATGCGTAGGACCGCAAAAGGCAGGAAGAGGCCGTGGGCTGGCCAGAGGATCATGGAGAAGGCAGGCTAGAGCCCGCAGGGCCGCATCTCTTCCCTATAACAGGTCCCCACACAAAGCTCTCCCATCGAGGGCTCTTAGGTCCTTGTTGTGAAAATATTTTAATGAGTGCGCAAAGTGAGCTTGAGGTGAGCCCTCGAAAAAATTATATGGAGGCCCAAGAGGTGAGCCCTCGAAAAAATTAAGTGGAGGCCAAAGAGGTGAGACCTCTTAAAAATTGTATTAAGGCCCAAGAGGTGAGACCTCTTAAAAATTGTATTAAGGCCCATGAGGTGAGACCTCTTAAAAATTGTTTGTAGGCCCAAGAGGTGAGACCTCTTAAAAATTGTTTGTAGGCCCAAGAGGTGAGCCATAATAAAAATTGTTTGTAGGCCCAAGAGGTGAGACCTCTTAAAAATTGTTTGTAGGCCCAAGAGGTGAGGCATGAGAAAAATTGTTTGTAGGCCCAAGAGGTGAGGCATGAGCAAAATTGTTTGTAGGCCCAAGAGGTGAGCCATAATAAAAATTGTTTGTAGGCCCAAGAGGTGAGACCTCTTAAAAATTGTTTGTAGGCCCAAGAGGTGAGGCATGAGAAAAATTGTTTGTAGGCCCAAGAGGTGAGGCATGAGCAAAATTGTTTGTAGGCCCAAGAGGTGAGACCTCTTAAAAATTATGTGGAGGCCCAAGAGGTGAGACCTCGATAAAATTTTGTGGAGGCCCAAGAGGTGAGACCTCGATAAAATTTTGTGGAGGCCCAAGAGGTGAGAACTCGATAAAATTATGTGGAGGCCCAAGAGGTGAGACCTCGATAAAATTATGTGGAGGCCCAAGAGGTGAGACCTCGATAAAATTATGTGGAGGCCCAAGAGGTGAGACCTCGATAAATTTTGTGGAGGCCCAAGAGGTGAGACCTCGATAAAATTATGTGGAGGCCCAAGAGGTGAGACCTCGATAAAATTATTGTGGAGGCCCAAGAAGGTGAGACCTCTTAAAATTTTGTGGAGGCCCAAGAGGTGAGACCTCGATAAAATTTTGTGGAGGCCCAAGAGGTGAGACCTCGATAAAATTATGTGGAGGCCCAAGAGGTGAGACCTCGATAAAATTATGTGGAGGCCCAAGAGGTGAGACCTCTTAAAAATTTTGTGGAGGCCCAAGAGGTGAGACCTCGATAAAATTTTGTGGAGGCCCAAGAGGTGAGACCTCTTAAAAATTTTGTGGAGGCCCAAGAGGTGAGCTATAAATAAATAAATTTTTTTATTTACGGAGCAATTCTACGGCGATTAAGGAGGAGGAGGAGGTGGAGGAGGAAATGGCACTTCATACAGATGGCACTTCACTTTTGGCTGCTTTCCACTGTTGGAGAAGCAAAGTCCGGGTCAATCCACTTACTGTTCATTTTGATTAGCGTCAGCCTGTCGGCACTGTCGGTTGACAGGCGGCTGCGCTTATCGGTTATAATGCCCCCGGCTGCGCTGAACACCCTTTCTGATAGCACGCTGGCGGCAGGGCAGGCAAGCACCTCCAAGGCGTACAGGGACAGTTCCAGCCACGTGTCCAACTTGGAGACCCAGTAAGTGTAGGACGCCGAGGGATCGGGGAGGACAGGGGTACGGTCTGCCAGGTACTCCCGCAACATCCGCCGATACTTGTCCCTCCTGCTGATAGCGGGCCCCGCAGTGATGGAAGTTGCACGAGGGGGTGCCATGAACGTGTCCCACACCTTGGAGAGTGTTCTACTGGTGGCTGTGGGCCTGATAGATGTTGTGGGACTCTGGGAGACCCTCTCCTCTCTGCCACCAGGGATGGTGGGTGGGAAAATCTCCATCATGTTCTGCACGAGTTCCCTCTGGTATTCCAGCAATCGATTCGTCCTCTCCTCTACCGGAATAAAAGAGGAGACGTTATCTTTATACCGGGGGTCCAGGAGTGCGAAGACCCAGTACAGTTTGTTCTCCACTATCCGGACAACACGCGTGTCCCGGGAAAAGCAGCCCAGCATGAAGTCAGCCATGTGTGCCAGACTCTGAATAGGCATGACCTCACTGCCCCCACCAGAAGGATCACTTGCCATTTCCTCCTCTTCCTCTTCCGCCTCCTCTCCGCCCCATCCGCGCTGAACCAATGGGACGCACACAGCCTGACTGCTACCCTCGCCGCCAGCATCCTCCTCCTCTTCCACAGCCACCTCCACATCGTCCTCCTCCTCATCCTCCTCCTCCTGCAACTGCCACCGTGAAGAAGACAAAAGTGTGGTCTGACTGTGTAGCTCCGTTGCGTCTCCTCCTACCCCCATCTCCTCTGCGTGCAATGCGTTCTCCCTTATTGCGATGAGCGATTCTTTAAGGACGCATAGGAGCGGGATGGTTACGCTCACTATAGCGTCCTCGCTGCTGACCTTCTTGGTGGACTCCTCAAAGATACGCAGTACATCGCATATGTCTGCCATCCATGGCCACTCGTGGTTGGCAAACTGAGGGAGCTGAGTTGGAGGCACGCGTGGATTCATAATCTGGTACTCCATCAATGCTCTCTGCTGCTCACACACCCTGGCCAACATGGAATAGGTGGAATTCCAGCGAGTCGGCAGGTCACACAACAGCCGATGTTCAGGCAAATGGAGGCGTTGCTGGAGTTTTTTAAGCTAGCAGCAGCTACAGTTGACTTCCGAAAGTGAGCGCACAAGCACCACACTTTCACCAGTAGCTCTGCCAGGTTGGGGTAAGTCTTTAGAAATTTTTGGACTACCAGATTAAAAACGTGGGCCAGGCATGGTACGTGATTGAGTTCGGCAAGCTCCAGAGCCGCCACCAGGTTACGGCCGTTATCGCACACGACCATGCCTGGTCCTAGCTGCAGCGGCGACAGCCACATCTCCGTCTGCTGCAATATGGCGTCCCTCACCTCTGGGGCGCTGTGCTTCCTGTCGCCCAAGCTGATGAGCTTAAGCACCGCCTGCTGACGTCTCCCCGCGCCAGTGCTGCAACGCTTCCAGCTAGCGGCTGAGGGCGATGTTAAGGCAGAGGAGGAGGAGGAGGAGGAGGAGGGGGGTTTATCAGAACCCGTGCTGGCAATCTTGGGCGGGGGTGGTAGGTAGGCCGTCTCTGTTTGCGACCCCGTCCCCGCTTCCACAACATTCACCCAGTGTGCCGTCAAAGAGATATATCGTCCCTGGCCGCAAGCGCTTGTCCACGAGTCGGTGGTCAAGTGGACCTTTGCGCTGACTGCGTACCTCAGGGCCCGCCTGATGTTACGCGACACGTGCTGGTGCAGGGCGGGGACGGCACTCTGGGAAAAGTAGTGGCGGCTGGGGACGGAATAGCGAGGTGCGGCAGCCGCCATCAGGTCGCGGAAGGCCTGCGTCTCCACAAGCCTAAACGGCAACATCTCCAGGGCCAGCAGTTTGGAGATGTGGCAGTTTAAGGCTTGGGCTTGGGGGTGACTCGAGGCATACTTCCGCCTGCGGTCGAACGCCTGCGAGATGGACAGTTGTTGGGACGAGGAGTGTGAAGGTGCAGGCGAAGAGGCGGGGGAAGGGGAGGCTGAAGGAGAAGGCCCCAAAGTAGCCGAGGCAGAGGCAGATGTGGAGGTGTCCTGGCTGGAGGTCTGGACCGCAGTGGCAGCACACAACAAAGGGGAAGAGGCAGTGGCAGCAAGACTGGGCACAGGTTGTATTGCGTTTGCTCTCTCCCACTCAGCCCAGTGCTTGACTTCCAAGTGACGCCGCATGCCTGAGGTGGTCAGATTGCTCTTCTCAGAGCCCCTACTCAGTTTTGAGTGGCAGAGTGTGCAAACCGCGCTCAGTTTGTCATCCGCACAAACATTAAAAAATCTCCACACCACAGAAGTACGAGGCCTCGATGGGGGAGCTTCGCGCGACTGCCCGCTGCCGGGAACAGCTTCGGCCCTGCTGGCTGTGGCCTCACTTCTCTGTCTGGACTGTCCTCTGCCTCTGGACATCCCTCTGCCTGTGGACATCCCTCTGCCTCTGGACATCCCTCTGCCTCTGGACATCCCTCTGCCTCTTGCTGCCTTTTTCGGTGCTGCGCAGACCACCACCTCTCCACTGCTTACCCCACTGGACATCACCCCTGGCCAAGTGGGGTCGGTCATTTCGTCATCCACCACCTCCTCTTCCTCACTCTGCTCCTCCTCCTGCCCACTGGACATTCCAACAGCCTCCCTTGATGGCAACTGCGTCTCATCATCATCATCGCTCATGATAACAGATGCTGGTTCAGGGTCCACATCAGCAGGAGATGGCGAAAACTCAAGTGTTTGGGCATCACTACAAACAAATTCCTCTGCTAGCTCCTGGGATTCTTCCGACACATCTGAAAAAGGACCCGAAAAGAGCTCCTGGGAGGGGTCAATGGTGGGATGACTCTGTTGGCCAGGTGTGGAGGAAGGAGGGTCAGAGTGAGACTGTGTGGATGACTGGCTGGTGGACAACTGTGTGGAAGCGCTATCGGCTATCCATTGCACCACCTGTTCAACCTGCTCAGGCCTCAACAGCGGTGTAACCCGCCCCCTGCTTAACTGCCCCATAAAGGCAGGGATTCTGGATGAGTGGGATCCTGGCTGCCCCTCACCAGCACGCATTGTATCCCCACTGGCTTCAACAAGGCCCCCAACAGCATTTCCGCGCCCCCGTCCTCGTCCACGTCCTATTCCGCTAGCCCCCCTCCGCATTTTTTTTTTTTTGTTACAATATTTTGCCTTCACAGCCGTGTACTAACAGATCAGACGGTGTGTATTAACACCAGGTATATACAATTATTTTGCAAGAGAACGCACAGTACAGTTGCCAATGAAAAGGCCTATATATTTTATATTTCAAGGTACACAGCCGTGTACTAACTGTTCAGACGGTGTGTATTAACACCAGGTATGTGAAATTATTTCGCAAGAGAACGCACAGTACAGTTGCCAATGAAAAGGCCTATATATTTTATATTTCAAGGTACACAGCCGTGTACTAACTGTTCAGACGGTGTGTATTAACACCAGGTATGTGAAATTATTTTGCAAGAGAACGCAAAGTACAGTTGCCAATGAAAAGGCCTATATATTTTATATTTCAAGGTACACAGCCGTGTACTAACAGATCAGACGGTGTGTATGAATACCAGGTATATACAATTATTTTGCAAGAGAACGCACAGTACAGTTGCCAATGAAAAGGCCTATATATTTTATATTTCAAGGTACACAGCCGTGTACTAACTGTTCAGACGGTGTGTATTAACACCAGGTATGTGAAATTATTTTGCAAGAGAACGCAAAGTACAGTTGCCAATGAAAAGGCCTATATATTTTATATTTCAAGGTACACAGCCGTGTACTAACAGATCAGACGGTGTGTATGAATACCAGGTATATACAATTATTTTGCAAGAGAACGCACAGTACAGTTGCCAATGAAAAGGCCTATATATTTTATATTTCAAGGTACACAGCCGTGTACTAACTGTTCAGACGGTGTGTATTAACACCAGGTATATACAATTATTTTGCAAGAGAACGCACAGTACAGTTGCCAATGAAAAGGCCTATATATTTTATATTTCAAGGTACACAGCCGTGTACTAACAGTTCAGACGGTGTGTATTAACACCAGATATATAAAATTATTTTGCAAGAGAACGCACAGTACAGTTGCCAATGAAAAGGCCTATTTTTTTTATATTTCTAGGCACACAGCCGTGTACTAACAGGTCAGACGGTGGGTATTTACACCTGGTATACAAAAAGGGTATTGCAGGCACATAGAACCCAGAACACTAGAGCCAAATAAACTGTATTTAAAAAAAAAAAAAAAAAAAAAAACAGCCGTATACTGCCAGATCAGATGGTGCATATACACACTAGGTATATAACAGGGTTTTGCAGCCAAAAAGAACGCAGAACAGTAGTGCCAAATATAGTTTGGTATGTTGCAGAGCACCTAATACACCACTAATGCCTCTCTCTGTCCCTACTCCAGCAGCTATCCCTGAATACAGCAGCCGTTCTCTGCAGAGTGGATATTGTAGTAAAGCTATCACTGCACTATAGTAGCCCTGATAAGGGCTTTTAATCACGCTCCTGCCTGTCCAACAGCTAAAACCTATCTCTCCCTTCTCCAGCCTCTGTCCCTGACTAAGTTCACGCAGCATATGCGTACGAGCAGGAAGAGCTGAGTTTTTAATATTCGAGGTCACATGGTTTTTCCAGCCAATCCATATAGACGCCGTTTTCGCGCTGCCAGCGTGCTCCGCGGGCCTGTCATACCCCCCCTGCATGGTGATTGGTGGAAAAAGAGCGCCAGGGAAGGTGCGAGGGGAAACTAATTCTAAGTGCGCCATCGCCGTTATACTCGAACGAAATCGAGTACGCCGAATAGCGTAGTATTCGATCGAATACCAGCTCGATCGAACACTACTCGCTCATCTCTAATCTCTAACAAAGCTAGAACCAGCCCTGTACCTCACAAGAATAAAGAGATCTCCCCATTGCTCTGCTAGTTTTATATCAAGCTAGCAGCTCAAGGGGAGCATCCGTTCTGCCCCAGCTCAGTTGACGTGTTCTTTCTATTGCAGCTATCTCCCTATCATACCTCAGGAGGGAGTTGAAGGATGAAACTGAGCATGTGCGGCCATCTCAGTGAGCAGGTCAAAGATATAAGGATAAAAACAAACAGGTGGCGCTATACAAATAGATTTTATTGAATAACTAAGTGGCTATACTTAGTTTTTAATTACATGCAATTACAAAAGTATTTAGATCCAATGGCTAGTTTGAAAAATGTAGAATATTTTTTGTGGGGCCTGTAAGGTATTTTACAGTCACAATTTGAGCACTCAAATGGAAAAAAATGGGAAAAATGTCATCATCCAATGCAACATAACATGGTTTGAAAGTGGCTTACAGTGCTACAACAGGACCCCACAGAAGTCTTGATCCATATAATGTTTCTGTACATTATTCAAATCCATAACACATTATGTGATTAAGCCCTATTTTTCCCATGGATATTATAACTGCCTTCTATATTTATATTCAACCTAAGGGCTTATGCACACAAACGTGTGCCGCCCGTTCCATTCATTGGGGACAGCAAATTGTGGTCCCCAGTGAACGGGCACCATCCGTGTGGCTGCTGCAGATAGATGCAGGCCCATTCAACTTGAATTGCTCTGTGATCCGTCTGCACTGCAAAAAAATAGAACTGTGGTACAGAGTGCTTCTGTGGGGTCCCGTGCCTCCATTCCACACTGCACCTTTCAAAATGGCGGACCCATTCAAGTGAAGGGTCCACATCTGTGATGCGGAGCATCGAGTAGTGCCTGTTTATTGTGGACCCGCTGTTTGTGGGCCACAATACGGGCACAGTGGGGAAGCCATGTACATGAGCCCAAAAAGGAGCCTGTCATGTTGAAAAATGCTGCTTGATCCTGTAGGGTATATAGGGTAGATTTAACATAGCTTGTAATTTATTGACTTAAACCATTTCTCTTTCTATGCGTTCTATGGGTGGTCCTACACACTGACTGACCATTATCTCTGTATGCACACTCCACCAGGAAAGGCTGTCAATCACTGCACAGGACCGTCCACTGGACTCCTAAATATAGAAGGAGCAGAGATTTAGATTAAAATAAAAAAATTACAAAATTACAAGTTTTGCTTTAACCTTAAAATACAATAGAAATCTCCTCAGCTCCTCTTGCTCAATAACTTATAAATTCAAACCTTTTAAATTTAACCATACTGCATGAGGAATCGGCAAAACAGTGATTTAGCATGACTGCTCCTCCGGACTCCTAAGTGTAGAAGTATAGAACTATGAACATAGTTTAGATTTTTAAAAATTACACGTTATACTGAATATTTTCCTGCAAACAATCAATATGTTCAGTTTCTCTTGCTTTATACAGTAGCATGCTGTGACAGCTTTTAAATTCAAACCTACTGCATGAGGAGTAGTAATAGACCATTTAACAATCAGACCAAGCCACTGTAATAAAAAGTAACAAAAACTGCGTTCATCTCAGTTGGGTGGCCATAAAAATGTCATAAATATTTTCCAAGAATTCAAGAAAAATAAGAAAAAAAAGAATTAGAATATAAATAAAATTAAAGCTCCACTGTGATTTTGTTCCCATGTCTGAGAAAAATAAAGACCTCATAAATTCCAAATGAAGCATCATCTCCTCCAGGCTGCAATCATGGACCTTTTTCTTTTTTTAATGCAATCATTTTTGATTATATAATTTTTTTTTCTTTTTGGTGACAAATGAGGATAACATAAGGTCATAATAACCATCTATCTACTTTCCCTTTTGACAAATACAGTTTTTATTTCTGATTGTTTTATGTGCATTATGTTTCCTTTTCGTCTAGAGGTGTTTTTAGAGGGAGTTGTCCAGACAATATCCCCAGTAATCAAAACCTGTCATGATAGAAAAATATATAACCCCTTCAAGGAAATTTACCTTTGTTTTCCTTTTATTTATTGCTCCCAGCCTTCCCAGAGCCATAACTTTTTTCAATACACGTAGCTATATGAGAGCTTGTTTTTTGCAGGGCAACTTGTACTTTCTAATGGTACCATTTTATTTTTTAGTGGGGTGAAATTATATAAAAAAACACTTTTCCGCGACATTGTTGTGACTTTTTCTTGCATTTAAATACAAAAAAATAAAAACTATGGCATTGTCATCCTAAGACGCCCACCACTTTATTTTTATATTTACGAAGCTGAGAGGGCTAATTTTTTGAGACAATCAATAGTTTTTATTGACACCATTTTGGAGTGTATATGACTTTTTGATCACTTGCTCATGAAGTTTTTTTTAAATTGTTTATGTATTTTTATTTTGGGGAAAGGGGTGGTGATTTGAATTTTTCTTTTTTTTTAATATTTTTAAAAACATTTTCTCTTTTTTTAACACTTTTTAATAGTATAAGTGTGGGATCATAGTTAATACAGTTGAAAAAATACATATTGTAAGTCCATCAAGTTCAACCAAGGGATAGGTGGAAATGCGAATCCCAGAAAGGAAGTGAACTCAAATTAATGTCATTTACTTTTAAGAATTCATTGAAACCCTTTTTTAAAAATGTCCACTGTTATTGCTATGACCACGTCCAGAGGTAGTCCAGAGGTAGTCTATTTCACAGATTCACAGTTCTCACAGTAAAGAAGCTTTGACGCTTCTGGAGACTGAACTTTTACTTCGCCAGTCGGAGGCAGTTCCCCCTTGTCTTTTGAGGGGAGTTTACATGGAACAGCTTTTCATTCAACATTGGGGTACACCATTTATAACCCGGGACCATTTTGAATAGGAATCATTGACCAAAACGCTCTTGACACAGTCATTCAGTTTTCAATCCAAATATAAACTATACTTTCCAAGCCTATAGACCTTATTTTCCCTATTAAACGTCTATGAGGGACAGTATCAAAAGCCTTTGCAAAATCCAGAAACACTACATCCACAGCCGCCCCTCTGTCCAGGCTTCTACTCAACTCTTCATAAAAACAAATCGGGTTAGTGTGACGACTTCTGTCATTGGTAAACCCATGTTGATTATCTCTTATGATATTATTAACAGTCACATACTCCTGTATATAGTTTCTTAAGAGTTAAACTAACTGGTCTATAATTACTTGTAGAGGACCTGGATCCCTTTTTGCATATGGGCACCACATTTGCCTTGCATCAGTCACTTGGATCTACACTTAGCCACTTGAGTATATTACTGCACTGTACTAACATCCCTGGCACCACCGATATCAGCTCATTTCTCTTCTTTTGTATATACAGAGCTAAAAATGAATTAGTAACTCTGCCTTTTCCTTATCTTCAGTGACTAACCTCCCCTTTACCATTATTTAGGAGACCTACCTGCTCAGACATTGTTTTTTTTTAGCATTCATACTGTGCATTTAAATATTTTTGGGGGGATTTGTTTTGCTGTCTTTTACCTCCTGCTGTTCATTTGAATTTTTGCAGATTTGATCTCCTTTTTACAGATTTTATTGAGCCCTTTGTAAACTTCAATGGCATTATTGAATTCTGTTATAGGTTCCGTTATAACAAAGTTATAATGGAATATAACGTAATTCTAGGATGGAATGCAAAGCAGAAGCCTTTAAGAGGCATTCTGTTTAGCTCCATCCTAATACATGTCTATGGGGGCACATAATGGTTCAGTTTGGTTCCGTTGTACATGATGGAAAAAGTAGTCCTGTTGACAGAATTCCATTATATTTCTTTATAACTCTGCAGTACAGTGCTCGTTTCGAGCACGTTCGCTCATCTCTATTAATTATGTCTGAGTCACATTGACATACATAGCTATGGGTAAATGCACAGCGGCCATGCACATATGTTATGCTGTTTCATATTCCAAAGCTTCCAAAAATTGTCCACTTATCGGAGGCAGATGATGTTTAAAGGGGTTATCTGGGAATTAAGAAAATGAAAATGTTGAAATATTACTTTATTATAAATATAGTCCCAAATACCTTTCATTATAGTCCCAAATACCTGGTTTTGTTTCTAGGGAGCAATCATTAGGAGAAATAAAATGGTAAGTAATATTTAACTATTTACATTTTCCCAGAGAACCCTATTAAAGATGAACACAGCAGCAGCCGTACAGAACATGATGGTTAGTAGGTTGCAGCAGTGGCATGATGGCAGAGGTAGCATGATCTAGGCAGTAGCAGCTGTATAGAACATGATGGTCTGCAGGCCACAGCAGTGAAAAGATGATGGTGGTGGCATGACAGAGGCAGCAGCAGCCTTACAGAACACGATGGTTGGCAGGCCGCAGCAGCAGCAGGATGGGGCGGTGGCATGATGCAGGCAGCAGCTGTACACAACAGGATGGTTGGCAGGTTTCAGCAGAGGCTTGATGATGGTGGTGGCATGATGGAGACAGCAGCAGAAGCCGTACAGAACATGATGGATTGCAGGCTGCAGCAGTGGCATGATAGCCCTGGTGGCATGATGGAGCCCGTACAGAACATGTTGGTTTGCAGGCCGCAGCAGTGACATGATGGTGGCAGGAGCATGAGAGAAACGGCAACGGCCATACAGAAAATGAAGTCGGTAGGTTGCAGGCAGCAACAGTGGCAAGATGGGGCACTGCCAGCAAGGCCAGATCTATTCATCGGCCTCAGTCTGAGGAGTGTAAAAATACTACCCAGTTGTGAAAATCAAAAGTGATGTTTTGGACACTGGCAGAGGACAACATGCCCCCAACGGCGCTGAAAATCCTCTCCGAGTTGACACTGGAGGCTGGGTAAGACAGAGGGCGTGGTGTGTCAGTTTGGGCCACTGTTTCAGTCTACCTGGCCAGAAATCCGTGGAGTCAGGGAACAGGGTATGTGTTATAGAGTGGCCAGAGTTTAGATATGTATGGCCTGAACTTGGGCATTGAGGTGGGAGTTGTCCATTGAGGCAGGAGCTGTCAGCTTGCTGACTGGCCTTAGCTTGGTGTGGCATGTGGAAAACTGCTCCATCATGTTGAGGGGACTGAAATGGCTGCGGCTCCTGCTACTGCTGCTTGATCAGGAGGGTAATTGAATGGGAGTGGAGTAGGGGTTTCCGTTCAGAAACACTGGCTGCAGGCGTCTGATAGCTATAAGCTGTAGCAAGCTGCGTACACAATGTTTTGTGATAATAACGTAATTTGTCCTCCCATTCTGCAAGGGGAAAACATTCTCCCAATTTGTCTTGGTGGTGAGGATATAAAATCATGGCTATCCAGTAGTGATCAGACTGCTTTATGTCAGCAATACGCCTATCACTACGTAAGCAAGATCACCATTCTGGCCAAGGTGCCCGAGGAGCTAGTTCTTTCCGGCTCCAACTCCCCACTGAGGAATTGAATTGGGTGTCCTAGCTGTCATCATCGTCCTCTTGCTACTCCACCTCTATCTCCTCCTCTTGCAGTGGCAGCTCACCCTCTTCATCCATGGCAGATTCTCTTTGTGGTTCTTCAACAGTTATGGGGCGGACAGCAAGATCTATTAGCTGTTCTTCTTCCGCTGTCATTCCCTGCTGCATGAGCATCAGCATCTGTTCTAAGATAAGTATGAGAAGGATGTCATTGTTCATGCAGCAGTTGTCCCTGCTGAAAACATTTTATAGCCTCTTTGTAGGGTTTCAGCACCAACAGGCATCTAGGATTATGCCTGACTTTGAAACAAATGCTACATGTTGATGACGCTGTCTGGGGCATGACAAAATTGTTTACAGCTTTCCGCTGCTCGTACAGATGCTCAAGCATATGCAATGTTGAGTTCCAGTGAGCTGGCACATCATGGTGGGTTCTTTGGCTTACCTCTCCTATGCTGCATTTTCCCCAATTGTCACTGTTACTTCCCCCAAGCCAATACCGCCATTACAAGAGTCACTACTATCACCACCAATACAGCTATGCCTGGGATC
Source organism: Rhinella marina (assembly GCA_900303285.1). Lineage (NCBI taxonomy): Eukaryota > Metazoa > Chordata > Amphibia > Anura > Bufonidae > Rhinella > Rhinella marina. The sequence goes on from ONZH01013145.1 coordinate 40,459, forward strand.
TGCAGCCTCCTCCTACACTACCTTCTCAGGATAGTACAAATGTTGAATGTTCTCACACAATTCGTCAACAGGGAGACTCTCTTGACTATCTCGCATAGGGCATGGTGTAGTTTTCTTGCCACTTCTAGGAAGAGGCAGTGAAGACTGAGAAGGCTCCACTGAAAGCCTTCTTTAGGGCTGCAAGGAGAAGGAGCAGGAGGAACTCTGTGACTCCTGGCTCCATGGCACAGTGTCGGACTCTGAAGTCACCTCCAAGTCATCCTGCTGCAACTGAGAGGAGCAGTGAGCCATCCAATGCACAACCTTATCCTCTCCTCAACGATAATGTTGCGCCTTTATGAAGCCAGCAGGGACAACCGCAGCATACTACTACTACTGGCCGGTTAGCTGGTACTTCTACTACTCACATTCTGGCTCTGGTCCTTTCATTTGGAACCCTTCTGAAGCGCTGACATTTTTGGCCACTATTCTATGTATTGGTGTAGTAATCACATACATGCTGGTTTTAATAATTTCAACCACCTCCATCAAAATTTTTTTATTGGAAATGTACGGAGACAGAAATAAACGCAATAAACAGATTTAGGCATACACTCTCACAGGTAATTTTGTGTGATACCCTGTGTATTGGTGTAGTTATCATGTATATGCTGGTATGAATATATTTAACAACCTCCCCCAAAAAATTTAAACTATGTGGAGATAGAAGTTAAGGGAAATGGATATAGGCCTAAATTCATTATCACTCACAGATAATTTGGTGCACTACCCTGTATATTGATATAGTGATCACCTATATGCTAGTTTAATTAAATTGAACAAGTACCAAAAGAATGAAATTCCAATCATGTGGAAATACAATAAACAGAAATGGACAATTAAGGCCTGACGCTTATTTTCACATTAACATTCACAGGTAAATTGTTGCCTTACCCTGATTATTGATCTATTGATCACCTATATGCTGGTTTAATTAAATTGAACCCACAAGAAAAAGCAATTCCAATCATGTGGATATACAATAAATGGAAATGGACGTTAAAGACCTGATGCTTAGTTTCACGTTAACACTCACAAGTAAATTGCTGCCCTATTATGTAATTTGGTATGCTCACCAAAATCTAAGCTGGAGCTAGACCTGCTTTCTACCAACAAGCAAAGAACTTAATCAGCATAATAAGTACATGTTGGACTGCTCATAACACCTAATCACTATTTTATAAAAAACATTTAAAAATATTTTTAAAATATTTTTAAAAAACATGTATTTCATCTCCCATAAATCAAATCAAGTACAGTTCACATACAATCAATCACAGATATATATGTCAATGTATACCACTCTAAATATTCTTTATACAACTGATACTGGATTGTCAATACTAGGAGTCTCTGTGGTCTGAATTGGGACCAAGACTGCTATTATTGATATTCCAGTATCTGTTGTATAGAAAATATTTAGAGTGGTATACATTGACATATATATCTGTGTTGATTGTATATGAATTGTATTCAAATTGTTGCCCTACCCTGTGTATTGGTCTACTAATCACCTATATTCTGGTTTCATTAAATTGAACAAGTTCCAAAAAAACTCCCTAAGATGGTTTTTGTGGCAGACACTGTAAGACCAAACCACCCTTATTCACAGCCCAGCACATAATTACATTCTTCTCATTCTGCCTGCTACAGCACTGCTTGGGTCATCCAGGCTGTTGGCTTGGGAGACGATCAAGGCAAGCCTCCCCCACCTGCTTTTTTCCTGCCAATGTGCACTAAAATGGCGCTATGTGCCTTTTTAGTGGATTTTTCCAAAACAAATCTGCCATCCGAAAAATAGTAGTTGGGACTGAACCCGATTCAGTACGAACTGATTCACTCATCCTTAATAGATAGATAGATAGATAGATAGATAGATAGATAGAGAAACTGAATTTACAATATACTTTCGCACCTCTACAGTAGTTTCCTACTAGAACATGTATCACGTAAAATATTTGCTCATACTAAAAAGTTGAAGGATGAGCTTGCTGAGGCAAGCAATTTTTTCATACAGTGTGTAAAGTAATCCTTTAAATTTAATTTAGAAGAACATTATTCAAACATCTACATAACGAGATGATACAAGATGACAAGAACAGACACAAAAAGCCTCCTGAAGGTTAGTAAGAGGTTGAATTACACATGTGCATAGCTTTTAACATGTAACACTTCATAACATATCATTCATTTTATTAAGTTTGATTTGGTTGAATTTTTTGAAGTTCTAGATGATAGATAGATAGATAGATAGATAGATAGATAGATAGATATGATATTGTGATTGTTTTGCTCTTTTCTATTTGCATAGATGGAATCTATACTTACTAGTTTTGTTACTAGATACTAGTTTTAGAAGCCACTGACAACCATCTATAATGAAGTAATAATTATAAATTTAATGCATGCATTGCATGCAAAAGTAACATTTGCTGTAAAGTTCATAACTAGAGATGAGTAAAGTTTTTAAAAATTTGATTCAGTTGCTTCGCCGAATTTCTCCTAAAAATTTGCTCACTTTCGAATTAATTTGTCATGAAGAATGTTAAATCAGGTCTATCTCGACCTACAGTTAAACTTTAGGGAGAATGTATGACTGCGCATTGCAGCAACATGCATAGCTTGTCCTTTCTGGTAGCAAAACAGCTACTGTGTGTCAGAATGACAAGCAGGTCACATATATGGACATGTGCACAATCATGCAGGTCACCAACAGTCCTAGCTAACCCCTAGCTAAACCAAAAGAAAAGCATACAGTAGATTCAGTAAAGCAAAAAAAAAAAAAAATGGCAGGTGTTCCAAAGACTTTTTAGTGGAACAAAATACCGAAATGGAGACAGTGCCAATAAAGTAGTGGAGGAAAAAAAGGTTCTTTTAATCCATGTTGTGGCAGTGCTAATAGATGCATTGGAATCCCTTCTGTTAGCGATAGAATGACTCTGTGATGGAAATAACTGACCAAATAAGTGTGAACTCAGCATGAAAGGTCAATGTTAGCATCAGCTCTAATTTATTGGTGTGGACCTAAACATGCAGTGGTCCAAGATTCAAGTAGTAGCCCCATGAAAGTGGGGAGGGTTTCAGTAGTAAGGTTTGGTGTTCACATCACTGTTTACTTTTCCGTTTTTATGATCCATCAGAAGAACAGTAGTGATGATCGAGCACTGCGATGCTTCGGTGCTCGGGTGCTCTGGCCAAACACTAGGTGGTGCTCGAGTGCTCGGCTGAGCACCCGAGTATAATGGAAGTCAATGGGAGAACACCAGGCACCCCCTGCTCTGCAGAGAGGAGGGTGTCTGGTTCATAGGGAAACGTGAGAAAATGGGTGAAACACCGCTGAATTGGTTAGGGAATAAGATGGGGAGGATGTCTAGATGCATCCTGGACACCGAAGTCGCTGCTATTAACGATGATGTCCGAGTATTACGCCACTTTTACGGTATGACAATAATACCACCAAAAAACGAAGATAGCATTGATTTTAGAGGAAATATTGTTAGGAAACATATATTTACTTGTATATAAAGCGCAAGTAGCAGCACGCCCTCACTCCTAATGTTTTACACAGTCAGATAAGCAGCAGGCATTCGCCCCAAATGTTTTACACGGTCAGCTCAGCAGCAGGCACTCGCCACTAATGTTTTAGATGGTCAGATCAGCAGCAGACCCTCACCCCAAATGTTTTTGAACGTTAGAAGCACTGAAGGTCAACTTGTCAGGATGAGGACCAGAGTGAAGAAGTGGAAGAGGAGGTGGTGGACTATGAAATCACTGGCCCAATATGGGACGGAGGAAAGCTAAGCGAGGACAGCAGTACAGAGTGGGAGGGATCCGCAGCACAGCAACAGGCTGGAAGAGGTGGTGGGGTGGAAAAACGGAGAAGGCAGGCCACACCAACAAGTGTGGACGATAAAAGAATTGTCATTTGCAACCTGTGTCATACCAAAATGAGCAGGGGCATGAACACTAGCAACCTGACCACCACCAGCATGATTTTCATGGCAGCAAAGTACCCTAATAGGTGGGCCAAACGCCTGGATCCACAATCGGTGTCTGCGGGTCACACCACTGCCTCCTCTTCCCTGTGTTATGTGCTAGCCAAGACGCAGGCCTAGATGCCTCCCGCCCTGCACCTGGACCCTCGCAAGCACCATCAGCGAGCACATCCACTTCTGTGCCCCAGCGCAGTGTACAGATGTCCATACCCCAGGCCTTTGAGCGAAAGCGCAAATACCAAGCCACCCACCCACAGGCCATAGCACTAAATGCACACCTTTACAAATTGCTGGCGCTGAAAATATTGCTTGTGGACACTGAGGCTTTTCGCAGTCTGATGGCAGTGGCTGTCCCTCGTTACTCAGTACCTAGTCGCCATTATTTTTGCTGGTGTGCCCTCACCGCCTTACACCAGCATTTGTCCCGAAACATAACCCGTGCCCTGACCAACGCAGTTACTGGGAAGGTCCACTTAACGACTGACACATGAACAAGTGCTTCTGGCCAGGGACGCTACATTTCCCTGATGGCACACTGGGTAAACGCTGTGGACGCTAGGAGCGAGTTGTACCCTGGTATGGCACAGGTGCTACCGACACAAAGGATTGCGGGCCCTACTTCCATCAGGATTTCCGCCACCACCAACATTAGCAGCTGCAACCCCTCCTTCTCCTCCACCACTTCCATCTAGGAATTCCCATCTTGCAGCACCAGTCAGCCATCAGTCAGCTGGAAGCAGTTTAGCACAGCAGTGGGGAAGCGGCAACAGACTGTCCTGAAACGTATTTGCTTAGGTGACAAACCTGACACCGCCACAGTGCTGAGGCAGGGTATAAGGGACCAGGCTGAGCTGTGGCTCCCGCCACTCAACCTACAACCAGGCGTGGTTGTGTCTGATAACGGCCGCAACTTGGTGGCGGCTTTGGAGCTCGGCAAGCTCACACACATACTGTCACGCTCAGGTGTGTGGG
>ONZH01013146.1:0-52478 GCA_900303285.1 Rhinella marina
TACACTTGCTCTCAATTGAAAAGGGGATGTTCTTGCCGTGGCCTTCCTCATAGTGGCCGCTTCTGCGGACGACAGAGGTGGTGTACCTACTGACAGCCTGACCGAACACGATGGCAGACGGGGAGACACTCCCTCATGTAAAATTGTTTTGGAGTGTCTGCGGTTGACCCTCCTGTAAAATATTTTTTTTGTTTTTCCTGTTATTAGTTTATGTACAACCCATGGCTGGCATGGTGGGAATATATAGGGAAGCACCCAACTAGGTGCAACGAAGGTCAGCTAGGTACTTCCTCACCATCTTTCTGTACAGCTCCCCCCTACTCTGCCTAGACTGGGGACAGGTGACAGTGTCTTGCTGGGGTGACATAAAACTGGCAAAGGCCTTGGAGAGTGTTCCCCGGCCAGGTCCATCACCCATGCCCATGCTGGCACTGCTCTCCTATCCCCAGCCACACGATGCAGGCATAAGCCTGACACAGCATGGCGGTGACACCAACAAGTGACCAAGTTACATGAGGTAGCAGGTGAGCCACCCAAAAATTTAGCCTGACGCAGCATGGCGGTGACAACAGAGTGACCGAGTTAGACTGAGGTAGCAGGAGGTGAAGCACGGATGGTAATTCGAAGGTGGAGGAGGAGGGGTTGGAGAAAGTGGCATAGTAATTCTGACAAACCGTGAACGAGGTAGGCCCCGCAATCCTCCAAGTGGGCAGTACATGAGCGGCCCCAGGGTCAGACTCGGTCAGAGTATGTGAAATGCTCAGGGTGGCCGAACGCCGGGCTCGACGGCGGACTCGTTTCGGGTTATCGATTGTCGAAATGTTGGCTTACATCAAGTTTAATATCTGTTCTTATCAGTTGCTGTGACTGTTGGTGGTAAAGTGGTGAGCATAGCTGCTTCCCAAGCAGTTGACCCGGGTTCGATTCCCGTCTATCGCACTATCGCAGGAGGCAATTAAAAGAAGAACCAAAAAAAAATCAGTACAATATCTAATACGTCCCCTACCCGGGTAAATTGTTTGGAGAGAGGGCTTGTAGGTGGGGGGCAGGCTGGGGGGAAGGAGGTTGAGCTGGAAGAGCCAGAGGAGTGCTCCCTTGGCTAGCGTGTGTGGTGGTGACAACAGCCGTATGGAGTTCAAATGACGACGCAGGACCCCAACTTAAAAATTTAGCATCAACTGGTACAGTTGTCAACTATGAGATTGATCAAGTGTGGCATGTGTTCAATGTATTCTTCTCAGTTTAATACCGTATATGGCACCTATCCGGAAAAATAGTTTGGAGAGAGAGAAAGAGAGGAAAAAGACGTATTTTTTAAAGTGACGTTCAGTATAGATCAGTTAAAGAGAAAGAGAGGATTTTATGAAATGGATTTGTATCACTGAGAGCAAAAGAACCTATTTTATTACGTGACGTGCCGTATAGATCACTTGGAGATAAAAAGGGGAATGTGCAGACTTGGGCTGCTATAGTGCAAACCACTATGGTGGCGACAACAGAGTGAGCGAGTGACACTGCGGTAGCAGGCGAACCACATAAACATTTTTCGTGGCCCTGTATGGCGGCGGTGACAACAGAGTGACTGAGTTAGTATGCGGTAGCTGGTGAAGCACCCAAAATTTTAGCCTGACACAGCATGGCGGTTACACCACCAATGACTTTGTCCGACTGAGAATGCAGTGAAATGGCTTTTGTTGAGCCTCCAAAAATTTTTTTCTTTTCAAAATACATAAAGTCTACCCTCAGCAAAAAAAATTTTTTTTTTTAAATGTTGGTACTTGCGCATCCTGAAAAATTGTTTTGGACTGTCTGTTTGACGCTCCTGAAACATTGTTTTACACTGTCTGTAGTTGACACTGCGGAAAAATTGTTTGGAGAGAGGGCCTGTAGGTGGACCTCCGGAAAAATTGCTTGGAGAGAGGGCCTGTAGGTGGACCTCCGGAAAAATTGTTTAGAGAGAAGGCCTGTAGGTGGACCTCCAGAAAAATTATTTAGAGAGAGGGCCTGTAGGTGGACCTCCGGAAAAATTGTTTGAAGAGAGGGCCTGTAGGGGGCCCTCCTGAAAAATTGTGGTAAAAGAGTGCCAGTTGGACCTCTAAAAAATGGCGTTTTTTTGGTCAGGGTTAGGCAAAGACGACAAGGAGGAGGAGTAGGAGGAGTAGAGAAGAGGAATCGGATACATAAGTAATGTAAATCTTTAGCTGCTTTCCCCCGGAGGAGATTTGAATTCTGGTGAAATCCAGGCTTTGTTCATTTTAATAAGCGTCAGCCTGTCAGCGCTGTCAGTTGACAGGCGTGTACGCTTATCGGTGATGACGCCACCAGCTGCACTGAATACCCGCTCTGACAGCACGCTAGCGGCAGGGCAGGCCAGCACCTCCAAGGCGTACAGCGCCAGTTCAGGCCACGTGTCCAGCTTTGAAACCCAGTAGTTGTATGGAGCAGAGTGATCGGTCCGGACGTTGGTATGGTCAGCTAGGTACTCCTCACCATCTTTCTGTACAGCTCCCCCCTACTCTGCCTAGACTGGGGACAGGTGACAGTGTCTTGCTGGGGTGACATAAAACTGGCAAAGGCCTTGGAGAGCGTTCCCCGGCCAGTGCTGGACAAGCTGCCTGCTCGCCTCCTCTCCCCCGCTACTTGGTCCACAGAACCATGCCCTCTGCCGCTAGCGGCGTCAGATGGGAAGGATTGTTTCAGCTTGTGCACCAGGGCCTGTTGATATTTATTCACTCTCATACTCCTTTCCTCTGCAGGGATGAGAGTGGAAAGGTTCTGCTTGTACCGTGGGTCCAGGAGAGCGAACACCCATTAATCGGTGTTTGAAAAAATGCTTCTAACACAAGGGTCACGGGATAGGCAGCCTAACATGAAGTCTGCCATGTGCGCCAGAGTCCCAACACGCAAGAATTCCCTCTCCTCACTGGCCTGACTCTCCATTTCCTCCTCCTCCTCCAAGTCCTCCTCTTCAGCCCATACACGCTCAAGAGTTAAGAAGGACTGAGCACTGGTACACTCTTCTGTCTCGCCGACATTCTCCTCCTCTTCCTCCTCATCCTCTCCTCCGATACGCGCTGAGAAAAAGACCGGAGGGTGCTCTGGCTATCAAGCGACGTATCTTCCTCCACAGTCTCTTGTGACAAGCGCAAAGCATCCGACTTCATGCTGAGCAGTGAGTTTTTCAACAGGCAAAGCAGCGGGATGGTGAGGCTGATAATGGCGGCATCGCCGCTGACCATCTGTGTTGACTCCTCAAAGTTGCTCAACACCTGGCAGATATCAAACATCCACGTCCACTCCTCATTGTAGACTTGAGGAATCTGACTGACCTGACTACCAGTTCTGGTGGAAGTTGACATCTGGCAGTCTACAATCGCTCTGCGCTGCTGGTAAACTCTGGATAACATGTTTAATGTAGAATTCCATCTTGTGGGCACGTCGCACAACAGTCGGTGAGCGGGCAGTTGTAGGCGGCGCTGCGCTGCCCTGAGAGTGGCAGCATCTGTGGTCGACTTGCGGAAATGCGCACAGATGCGGCGCACCTTGGTGAGCAAATCAGACAGATTGGGGTATGTCTTGAGGAACCGCTGAACTATTAGATTGAACACGTGGGCCAGGCATGGCACATGTGTCAGTCTGCCGAGTTGCAGAGCCGCCACCAGGTTACGCCCGTTGTCACACACAACCATGCCTGGCTTGAGGTTCAGCGGTGCCAGCCACAGATCGGTCTGCGCCGTGATGCCCTGTAACAGCTCTTGGGCGGTGTGCCTTTTGTCACCTAAGCTCAGCAGTTTGAGCACCGCCTGCTAACGCTTACCCACGGCACTGCTGCTGCGCCTAGAGCTACCGACTGAAGGCGCCGTGCCCACGGATGGTAATTCGGTGGAGGAGGAGGAGGGGTCGGAGGAGGAGGCATAGTACGTCTGAGAGACCGTGACCGAGGTAGGCCCCGCAATCCTCGGTGTGGGCAGTACATGAGCGGCCCCAGGGTCATTCTCGGTCCCAGCCTCCACCAAGTTAACCCAATGTGCCGTCAGTGAGATATAGTGTCCCTGCCCGGCCTCACTTGTCCACGTGTCCATGGTTAGCTGGACCTTCTCAGAAACAGTGTTGGTCAGGGCACGGATGATGTTCTGTGACACGTGCTGGTGTAGGGCTGGGACGGCACATCGGGAAAAATAGTGGTGGCTGGGGACCGAATACCGAGGGGCAGCCACCGCCATGAGATTGCGAAAGGCCTCGGTCTCTACCAGCCTATAGGGCAGCATCTCCAGGCAAAGCAATTTGGAGATGTGGACGTTGAGGGCTTGGGCATGTGGGTGGGTGGAACTGTATTTCCTCTTGCGCTCCAGCGTCTGCTGTAAAGACAGCTGAACGCTGCGCTGGGACACATTGATGGACGCTGTGGAGGATCGTGGAGTCGAAGGTGTGGTTTTCCGGCGGGAGGCATTCGTGCCGGGGTTCTGGGCAGGGGGTTGACTAGCAGAGGCAGTGAGTGACACAGGGGAAGGAGCAGTGGTGTGACCCGCAGGAGGTGAACGGCCTTGGTTCCATTGAGTGGGGTGTTTAGCACTCATATGCCTGCGCATGCTGGTGATGGTTAGGCTAGTAGTGGTGGCACCCCTGCTGATCCTGGTGTGGCACAGGTTGCACACCACAGTCCGTCGGTCATCCTCACTTTCTTTAAAGAACCTCCAGACTTGCGAACATCTAGGCCTCGCCACGGGAGCTTCACTACGTGAAACAGTTGCTGCTGATGCACCAGCTCTGGCCCTGCTTCTCCCTCTGGCCACACCACTGCCTCTTCCAACCTGTTCTGGTGCAGCACTCGCCTCCGCCTCAGAAGCACTGTCTTCACTCGGCTGATCAACCCAGCTTAGGTCACTCACATCGTCATCCTCCGATTCCTCAGTCTGCTCCCCCCTCGGACTTCCTGCCCTGACAACAACTTCACCACTGTCTGACAACCGTGTCTCCTCATCGTCCGACACCTCTTTACAAACTTCTTCCACTAAGTCAACATTGTCATCATCATCATCATCACCCACAGACTGCGACAATTGGAATACTTGGGCATCGGGAACGAGGTCAGCAGCAACCTGAGAAGTGGTTTGTGACTCTGGGAAGGGTCCAGAAAACAGTTCCTCAGAGTATGCCGGATTGCATTCCAAATTTTCCTGGGAGGGGGGCAGACTGGGGGGAAGGAGGTTGAGGTGGAGGAGCCAGAGGAGTGCTCCCTTGGGTAACGTGGGTGGACTGCGTGGAAGACTGACTGGTGGACAAATTACTTGAAGCATTGTCCGCAATCCACGACATCACCTGTTCGCACTGTTGTGGTTTCAACAGTCCTCTACCACGTGTCCCTGTAAGTTGAGACATGAAGCTAGGGAGTGTAGCTCTGCGGCGTTTCCCTGCTCCCTCACCCTGCCCAGGACCACGGCCTCTGCCCCCTGCAGTAATTGAATGCCCACGCCCTCGTCCCTTAGCCCTGGGGTTCAACATTTTCTGTATATAAGTGTATTATATAAAAAAAATAAAATAAATGGGCCTGCTGTACTGAAACCCACAAACTTGTTCAATCTGAACAAGAAAATATATAGGTGGATAAGTTAGAGCAAAATTACGTGTTATTACGTACCGTGCAGTATGGAGCAATTACACGGAAACTATTAGATTAGGCAGACTTGGTCTGCTTAATTGCAACCCAGACAAATGTCGCACAGAGATTTTTGTAATGCAGCTGTATAAGTGAGAGCAAAAGACCTTTTTCACTGATGTGACGTACAGAATGGGTCACCTGGACAGAAAATACGGATTGTGGTGACTGAACAGCTGAACTGTGATACACAGAATGGTTACACACAGCTGTGTGAAATGGATTTGTATCACTGAGATAAAACAACAAAAAAACTATTTTTTATATATTTTTTATATATATTTTTTTATATATATATATTTTTTTAACGTGACGTGCAGAAACTATCAGAAAGCAAACTCAGCCCCTGCTGACGGTGGCTATTTTGACTGCAACCCAGACAAATGTCGCACAGAGATTTTTGTAATGTAGCTGTATCAGTGAAAGCAAAAGACCGTATTTGATTATGTGACGTACAGTATGGGTCACCTGGACAGAAAATACGGATTGTGGTTTGTGGTGAGTGGACAGCTGAACTGTGACACACAGAATGGTTCCACACTGCTGTATGAAATGGATTTGTATCACTGAGATATAACAATAAAAAAAAGGGTTATATATGGCGATAGCTGCACTACTAGTGCCAGCTAGCCAGGAGACAAAAAAAAATGTCTTGTAGCCCTTAGAAGGGCTGTTGGGTTCTTTTGAGATCACTCCTGCCTAACAAAGAACTAAATGCAGGCCCTAACACTCTCCCTGAAACGCAGCAGCTCTATCCCTAACGACATCCAGACAGCATCTGAGCCGAGCACCGCGGGCAGTCACTAGTGTATTCCAGGGTCACCTGATCAGGCCAGCCAACCCCTGCTATCGACATGTAAGGGCCCCACGTGATGCTGGGTGTACCGCAGAGTCTCCTGGCTTGTGATTGGCTGAGTTTATAGGCGCCAAAAATGCACAATGCGGAAGTTGCCATTTCCTCGAGCATGGCGAGATACTCTTCTGAGCAGCGAGTACTTACGAGTACCATAATACTTGAACGAGTACCAAGCTCGGACGAGCATGCTCGCTCAACTCTATTGCAGACCAAAGGAGCAGGTGATCGAGTATATCACCCCCGTGGTTCTGCAATTAATGCATTAGTCATCTCATAACTTTTGGTGGTCACGGTACTGATGAAGCTTTTACTGACTCTCATCTCTATTGCAAGCAATACATCCACTGCATTTAAAATGACCTCTAGTGTCACTAGATAGCCACGTGCGAATTTGTATAGGTTTCAGAAAACTATGAACCAAGCGATCTTTGAGGTTACATCCTATTCGGAATGTGATAACAGGAGACTCACTGTTAAGACTACCAGTGTCCAGACCCGTTCTAAGGATACCCCAGTGTCGATTGAGAATTTCCTTCACTTGGCGATATCCAGCATCATACGTGCCAATGATTCTGGTAGTTTCATCAGTGTCCGTGTTAGGCTTGGGATCAATAAATCATTTCTGTTTTTTGCATCGGGCATGGTGGTAAGCTTCCTTCAGGACAGTATCTGGGTATCCCCTGGTTTGGAATTTGGATCTCAAAACATCAGCCACGGTTTTAAACTCAGCGATGTCTGAGCAGTTGCGTCTTACCCTAAGATACTGTCCTTTAGGGATGCCCCTACGTAGAGGCATAGGGTGCCAGCTTTCCCACTGTAGGAGATTATTTGTAGCCATGGGTTTGCGGAAGAGTCTTGTGATGAGGTGGCCACTACATCTAGTAATCGTGAGATCCAGAAAGGTGATGGAGTCGTACTCTGTGGTGGTAGTAAAAAATAGCCCCATCTCATTGATATTTAATTTATCCACAAAAGAGGGGAACTGCTCTGTATCACCCTTTCATAGTATCAACACGTCATCAATGTATCTCAGCCAAAGCTGGACACATGATGACAGTTTCTCCAACTGATCCCCAAATACAATCTCCTTTTCCCGCCAGCCCAGATAGAGGTTAACGGAAGTGGGTGCTCCCCATTTCCACCCCTCTCAGCTGGCGGAAAATTTTTTCATTGAACAGGAAGACATTCTGCTTTAGAATAAAATCCAACAATGACACTACAAAGTCATTGTGTTTGGCACAATATGTCAGAGCCACAGCTCAGTCTGGTCCCTTATACCCTTCCACAGCTCTGCGGCGTTATGTTGTTTGACACCTAAGCAAATCGGTTTCAGCATGGCCTGTTTCTGCTTCCCCACTGCAGTGCTACACTGCTTCCAGCTACGGACTGATGGCAATGTGCTGCAAGATGAGAATTCAAAGGTGGAAGTGGAGGAGGAAGTGGGGGTTGCAGCCACTGATGTAGGCGGTGGCGGAAATTTTGATGGAAGTTGGGCCTGCAATCTTTGGTGTCGGTAGCACCTGTGCCATCTCAGGATCCGACTCGCTCTCGGCCTCCACAACATTCACCCAGTGTGCCGTCAGGGAAATGTAGTGTCCCTGGCCAAAAGCACTTGTCTATGTGTCAGTTGTTAAGTGGACCTTCCCAGTACCTTTATTGGTCAGGCCACGGGTGATGTTACGGGACACATGCTGGTGTAAGGGGATAGCACACTGGGAAAAATAGTGGCGGCTGGGGACTGAGTAACAAGGGACGACCGCCGCCATCAGGCTGCGGAAATCCTCAGTGTTCACAAGCCTAAACGGCAACATTTCCAGGCCAGCAATTTGGAAAGGTGCGCATTTAGTGCTATGGCCTGTGGGTGGGTGGCTGGGTATTTGCGCACTCATTCAAAGGCCTGGGGTATGGATATCTGTACTCTGTGCTGGGACACAGAAGTGGATGTGCTCTCTGATGGTGCTTGCAAAGGTCTAGGTGCAGAGCTGGAGGCATCCGTGCCTGCGTTTTGGATAGGGTATTGGCCAGCACGTAATACAGGAGAAGAGGAGGCAGTGGTGTGACCCGCAGACACTGATTGTGGACCCAGGCGTTCGGCCCACCTATTAGAGTGCTTTGATGTCATGTGGCAGAGCATGCTGGTGGTGGTCAGGTTAGTAGTTTTCACGCCCCTGCTCATTTTGGTACGGCACAGGTTGCAAATGACAATTATTTTATCGTCCGCACTTTCCTCAAAAAGCGCCAGACTGTGTAACACCTACCCCTTGGCAAGGGAGATTGCCGCAAGGGGGTGCTCAAGGGAACAGTTGCAGTCCTGTCTGGTGTGGCCCGCCTTCTCCCTTTTGCCACCCCACTGCCTCTACCAGCCTGTTGCGGTGCTGCAGATCCCTCCCCCTCTGTACTGCTGTCCTCACTCGGCTTGGCATCGTCCACCACCTCCTCATCCACTTCCTCACTCTGGTCCTCCTCCTGACATGTTGACCTAACAAGAACCTCACTTATTGACAACTGTGTCTCATCCTTATCATCAACCTCTTGAGGCACTAATTGCCGTTGACTTATTGGCAACTGTGTCTCATCATTATCATCCACCTCGTGAGACACTAATTGCTGTTCGCCACTGTTATCTTCTTCTGATTGTGGATGCTCATGAGTTTGGGAATCAGGGCGCAACATCTCCTCATGTCCCTCTTCAAGCAGGCTTGGCGAGATGCCCAAATCAAGGAAAGGCACTGTAAAGAGCTCCTCGGAATATCCGAGTGTGGGATCACTTGTTTGCCAAGACTCTCCATGGTGGGAGGAAGGAGGATCAAGGTGAAGATTCTGTTGACCAGACTCTTGGCTACTGAGACTGGACTTTGTGGAAGACAAGGTGGTGCTTAACAGACTGGAAGCATTATCTGCTGCAATCCAACCTACCACCTGGTCGGACTGGTGTGGTTTCAAGAGTGGTGTCCTGCGCTGTCCTGCAAACTGGGACATGAAGCTAGGTATCATGGATGAGTGTTTCTCATGTGCTTTGGCAGCAGGCACAGTTTCACCGCACCCAGGGCCACGGTCTCTGCGTGCGCCATCCTCAGCATGGCCACTTCCCCGTCCCTTACTGCTCGCCTTGTGCATATTAAATGATATATATGCTTGCAAGTATGTCACACGTATAGTAGCACAAGTTTAGTAAATGTATGCGCAAATAAATGACAGACAATGTCACAGATTTTTAGGATGCGCAAATGTAACACAAGGGATGTAGCACAGGTTGTGTCACTGTCAGCAGCGGCCAAAAAATTACAGTCAATGTAGTGCAGGTTGCGCTAATAATAAATCTGGAAACCAGGTAAAACAATAGTCAACTGTTTTGCCAGAGTACATGGGAAATGTTCAACGTTAATGATTAAGGGGGCGTGACCCCTGAAACGTCATGCAGCATGGGGTAGCAATCAGTTCAGTGCTCTCAGGATTACTATGCATTATAGCGATTTATACATATGAAAAATGAAAGGACTGAAAAATACAAGCAAAGCTTCAAAAGAGTGAGTATCATTTATATCTCACTAATAACTCTTGATCTCAAAACAACACATGCTTCCAGGCTGAGGTGGAATGACCACCACCACCAACACAGCTATGCATGGGATCCGCACCTCCCCATAGACCTTCTCCTCATGGCAGTCAAAATGCTGACTATTCTCACATAACTCATCAACAGGGAAACTCTCTTGACCATCTTCCATAGTGTATGGAGGGGTTATGTTACCTTTTGTTAAGAAAAAAAGGTGCCCCATTAGGAAGGAGGAGAGGGTGTAACTGAAACTGAAAGGCTTCTCTGGGGTTGCAAGGAGGAGAAGTAGGAGGAATGTTGTGACCCCTGTGTCCAAGGTACAGTGTCAGACACAAAGGTGACCTCCACATCATCCTGCTGATTTAGCGGAGCAGTGAGTCATCCAGTCTGCAATCTTATCCTCTAAGTTCTCAATAATGTTTTTACATTTTGGAAGTCAACTATTCGATGGCTGGTGCTGCTTACACTGCACTTTCATTTGTATTCTTCCATTCCCAGACATTTATTTATGAGGCCTATAGGTGCCAAGGGTTTCCTATAAATGAAAAACATGGTTTTCCTACAAATAAAAAGTCACATATTTGCTACACACAGTTTATTAAGCGATACTAGCAAAATTTAAAGCGTGTCTTCTGTAATTTAAAGACAGAGGTATAGTTAAATGTCTCCCTATTGACAAACACACTGCACACTGGTATTGACAATTTTCTTTGGGAATAATGCAGTGTTTGTGGTGAAATGTCTTTGAACTATGTATTTAATATCACACTGATTCAACAATTTAATTTTTGTAGTGAAATGTCTGAAACATAGTCTGATGCAGTAACATGTCTGCTAACATGAATATAACAATGCAGTGTCTGCAGTGAAATGTCTTTGAACTAGCTGTTTAATATCACTGGTTCAACAATTACATTTTTCAACAATTAAACGGTCTGATACAGTATTGCATCTTCTATCTCGAATATAACTGCAATTTTTGAGCGCGAATTGTAATGTAATTGTCACAGCGCAGTTCACTGTGTCACTGGGGGCTTGCTGCAGCCTTCTAGTCTGTGAACTATGCCTATGAATGTGTGTACTCCCTGCGTCTGCATCTTTGTTGCCATGCAGGCTGGCTGCAGACTTTCTCCTGTGTATGCTGGTTGCTTGGGAATGCATGCTGGCTACAGCCTTTTGTATGTGAACGGTACCTGTGTACGTGGATGCTCTTTTACTTGTTGGTGTCTGGTTCGTTTAGGGCTAATTTTCCCGTTTCTTTTTGGGTGTGTCTGCTAGGTGGTCAGATGACCTCCTCACCCTGCCATAATATCCTGTTAGCTGTGAGCCTGGGTGTCAGTCTGACTCCAGCTTTGCTGGATGCAGGAGCCATGCACTTGACCTGGGATATTCCATCTGCTCTGTCTGTGTGCTCACCTAGTAAGACATCAAGGTAACCTTGTCTGGTTCCTGGTTTGGTCTGTGACAAGGTCACCATGTCTGGTTCCATGTTTGATATGTGACCTCGATTTGTCTTCCTGCATGGGGTCCAGACATTTGCCTGTCTGTGCAGCTCTGCCTGTAACCACCATTTGTCGTTCCACATGGGGTCCAGGCATCTATTCCGTGTCTTGTCTGCTGGTTCCGTGTCTGGTCTGTGACCTCCATGTGTCATCCTGCATGGGGTCCAGACATCAGCCTGTTTGTGCAGCTCTGCCTGTTCACCCATAGACTAACTCTGCATGGGGAAGAGGCATCTAGTAGTCCTGTCTACACCTTCAGTGAGAGGGTTCTTTGGAGGGAGGACATGTAGTCTGCTTGTTTGGGCAGCTCTGCCATAGACTGCCAGGTGTTGTTTCCCCTTGGGGTCCAGACAGCTGCTTGTGTGTCGGTTCCTGTCTGTCTTGTCTGTACAGTGTCCTGTGTTTTGGTTGGGTTCATGTTCCTGGGTTCCAGTCTAGTCTCATGTTTGTCTGGACCACTGGTGATTGCACCAGCATCTGTCTCTGCAGGTGAGTGGCCAAGTGCACCGGGACCATCCTGGATGTGTGGCATGGTGAGCCCTCGGCCAAGTTCATCCCCCACCATCAGGGGCTCTGTGAAGAACGGGGCTCACTTAGTTTCCACTCTCTGGGTTTGGCCCCAAGTAAAATCAATGCACATGGTCCAGTGGTATTTCCTGCCACTGGTCCCTTACTTGCTTATTCAGTTGTCAACCATGATATTATCTTGTATAGTTAGAATTCAATACTAAATGTGTCACGACAGGAACACAGGGGATTGTGAGCCCTGTCTGTACCCCACCTCTGACCCTACCTACTTGCAGTATAGGCCCTAGGTAGCCAAACCGTAACTGGGCGACAGTTCCTATACTGTATAAGCGAAGGTAGGGAAGGGAAATACGAGACGAACAACACAGAACAATACAAACACAATATGAGAATAGTCAAACAAGCCGAGTCAAACCTGGAGGGAACGTCAAAACTAGAGAAGGAGGCAAAATCGAAGTTGAGGTCAGAAAGCCGGGAGTCAGGAAAACCAGAATATATCTCAGGGAATAAATGCAAGCACTGCACCAGAAAAACTAATAACAGGCAATGTGTAAGGCAGTTGCCATCTTTAAATAGCCCGCCCAGGATCATGTGATGTGGCCAGCATCACATGACCTGAGGCGGAGCATGCTGCCAAAACAATATGCAAAGTAGCCATGTGGTGTGATCAGCATCACATGGCTAAAAACCCAACAGATAATTAACTGATGAAGTGCTGGCTGACCAGACCAGCACTTCAATTCCCTACTGCTCGTCTCTAGGGGGGCGGAGAGGTCCGGCGGCGCTGCACGGAGGGAGCGTGTTGCCGGCCTCCCGTGACAAAATCACTATGAAAAATATGGTGAGTGTTTTGTGGTGAATTGTCTTTCAAATAGGCATTCAATAACATGGATTTAAAATTGAGTTACTTTACTAAATGCTTTTAATATAATGCAACACATTTATTAACATAGAGATAATGCACTGGAAAAAAGTGCGGTTGCGCAGTGTTTGTAGTGTGATCCTCCATCTTCTTCCTCCCATATGGCTTTTCCCTGCCAATAACAGTAAAATGGCACTGGCCGCTATTTTTACATGATTCGTCCAAAGCAAATCACAAAAGCTTCAGATTTGTTTGTCAAGCAAATTTTTGTAATGTTTTAAACAAATCTGATTAGTTTTTAAGTTGATAATGTAAGCTGCCTTTAAACTAGACCAAGATTGTCGCACTAGCTCTGATACCTTGAAAGTTACAGCCCTGATATTTGGGTCCCAATGCAAGCTGTGTGTACATGCAGCTTTCACTCCTGACCTGATTTCTAATAGCTGTATTTCTCCATGTATCTCAGTTAGCACTAGCACTTAGTAATCCTGGTCTTTGTTTAAAAGCTTAGATTGTCAGCTTTCAAACAAGACCAGGCTCATATCTGTAGCTGCTACCCAGCCCAAGATATAAGGGTTAAAGTCACCCCCCCCTCCTTTAGCTGGTTATGATCTCAGCCAACCTGGAGAAGGGGCAGTGGGAAGTGCTGACAGGCTATTTTACCTGCACATGTTGCCAGCGAGAGTAATATGGACTTCTATGGATGTTATCTATCTCCCTTTAACCATTAGAGAGCATAAATTCTCCCTGATTGTTACATACTGGGTTTTTTTTTTCTAAAAAAGGAGTGTGTAATCACTCCTGTGTGTCATTCCTTGATGCCATGACCCAAATATTTAACAGCGTCTAGATATTGGTGTTAAATAAATTGCACCAAACATTTCCCCACATGCACAAACATCAATAAACTTCCCATTTTACACTGTCCCTTTCCTGTCCATATCCTGTCTCTAGTGCAAAATATGCCAACCACTTTGTGCCCCAACTATATTTTGTTGAGACATAAATTAAAAATTTACAATAAAAGGAGTTACATTTTTGGGAAGGTTTTTCCAATGTGCCTGTTGAGGGTTAAAGGGCATTTAAAATATATACAAAGGACATGCCATAAATGACTAATCACACATTGTGACAATGATTCCCAGTGTTCTTTTCCCTCTCCATTGATGTTTGGCCGCTTTCACACAGTTAGTATTTGATCGGTACTTTTCATCAGTATTTGTAAGCCAGTATGTGTAAACCACAAAAACAAAAATAAAAAAATAACACCATCATTCAACTCCAGCATAATTGAAATCTGTGACTAGCACCCTATGTTTATATTGCAGCGCAAGATTCACAGGGAGTGTCTGTAGCATCAGGTCTCTGCCTCACTTTCCCCTCCCAGATGGAACATCACAGATCCAAACTGAGTTGGCAGCCTCATTAGTATTCACTTCAAAGATGTGAATGCTAATGAAGCTGCATTGGATATAGGTTCAGGGAGGAACCCTCTTCCAGTAAATAGAAGGGAGTTTATAATGAGAGGAATATTTGAATTCAGTTTTGCTTGAGTCTGCCCTGGCTTTACCTTATGCCATTTTTATCAAATGTCAAGTTTGTCTTATCCTTAAACCTAACACGTTTGCCTAGAAAACTACTCCAGGATTCCTACTCTACCCTTCTGCTGGAGTGAGACTGGGACTTGTTTGATACTTTTTCTCAATGATAAATCTTGAGTGAAACTCATTACCATAGCTAACCATACCCACTTATCCACCCACATTACAAAACTGGACTGATTGCTGTAAAAATGAAAAAAGTAGTTACATTGTGCGTAAGTGAGTCCAAAAGTTGCAAAAGCTCTATTTTGCAACTTTTTGAAGTCCAAATTCTGGAGTGAAGGCATGATAAATCAGGGCCATAAACTTTTACTAAAGAAATTATTTAACAGGTCTTCATCAGTATTTTCCAGACCTTCTGTATGTCAGGCAGATGAGTTACCAGTACACTACAGACCTGCTTTGTTGGAAGGGCTAAATTTTCTGTTAAAAAGCTTAAAAAGCTATTTTCTAATTAGTAATAGTACTGAAGGAAAAGGAATTGCAATATCTACCAATCACCATAAATAATATGTTCACTATATTATACAGCTTATTATGATCACAGGGATATCAAATACTGTTTTGTGATATTTCATTCAAGTATCTTACAAAAATTTTAATGGTTTTTGCTTAATTTTTTTTTTATTAACAATAACTTTTAACTTTTACCATAAAAGAAAAAAGTTGGAAAGGAAAAATTCAGGGGGTCATTTATCAAACAAATATACACCTAAATCAGACATATTTTTGGTGCAGACTTCTACACGCTCACGACAGGTCTAAAAAAGTGGGCGTGGCATGGGTGGTGAAGGGAACAGGCCAGCAGACTCATCTTATTTAAAATTTTCTATGCCTGTTTTAGACGTAGAAAATGGTCTAAATGTAAGACAGCTAGGAAGCTGTCTTACATTTGGAAGTGGTGGAGGATTTGCCGAAATTATGTACAGGCCAGCGCCTCTTCATAACTCTGGCAGACCTACCAGCAGGTATAGGGGTTCTTAAGACTGCCATCTAAAACGCTGGTTTTAATAAATGTGCCTGTCTATTTTTCTGCAATAACTTTAACTATGAAGATTATTTTGCAAATGTCAGTGAGATTGTCTGTACAGTGAACAGCTACCTTATTCACTACTTTTTTATGCCTTATAGTTTTACTGATTTTTAATTAACCCCACCAAACAAAAACTGGCTCCTGTTGTGTGAGTCAGTGTGTGGATATCATATATGACACACACCAAAATTACCAAACCACCACACTAAATAGTCAAATAGAATAATTAAATACCTTTATTAATATACATTAGATATGTTAAAATAAATCAAAACAGAGGCATACATATGCAAAGAATAGAAAGATGCACAATGGACATGTAGTAAAAAACATCATATATCATATGGGCTTAATATATCCAAGAATGGCGCCCCATCCTATCGGCTAATCTCATAAGGTATATTAAATTGGTGAAGTGCATAGTGCAAGCCTAAGCTACTATAAATAGAGGATATCACATAGCCATAAGATTTAATTCAGCAATCAGAATCAAAAAGACAGTAGATAGTAAACGGACAGAACATAGCCCAACATACATGTAAATAACAGACCAAAGTGCCTCCTGCCGCGACGTATGTTTCGCTGGTAAGCTTCCATCATGTCTACACAACAGGGTCGAGAAGAATGAGCAGAACACTGCCCAGAGAAGCAAGGTCACTTATGATGTTGTGTCTACAGGGCACAGCCTTACTGGCCTTTCAATGCCTCAGATGTGGACATGATGTCATCAGGTAACCAACACAGTGGAAAAATGTCACATGACCATGAAGGAGTCCAGAAAACGGGGCAACATTGCAAAAATGGAATATCCCTTTAACCCCTTGGCGACCAGCGCCGTAATAGTACGGCGCTGCGGCAAGGTGCTAGACGCCCAGCGCCGTACTATTACTGAGCGCTGTTCTCCCGGCTCCCGGGCGTAATCGCCGCGGGACCCGGGTGTCATGGCTGCACTGCTCGGCAGGCAGCCATGTCGGGTAAGGGCAGGGGGGGTGTTTTCGCCCCCCTGCAGCTCCGGTGGCTGCGATTGGCCGGATTCCATAGGCCGGCCCATCGCAGCTCCCGGAAGCCACCGGAGCTGCAGAGGAAGCAGGGGCCGGTCATTTAAAGGTGACAGGTGCTGAACAAGTCAGCACCTGTCCTCCCAGAGGTCAGGCAGGGGACTCCACTGTTTTGGGTCCCCTGCTGAACCTTCCTGCATGCAGCCATTCTAGCTGGAGACTGCATGCTGGAAGGTTCTGCGCTTTTCTGTGTGCTGTTGGCTTGCTGGGACTTGTGGTGCACCACGACTTCTTGCTGATTTTTGGCTGCTGAAGAAAAGCCCCTTCTGTCCTTTTATTTACGGACGCCACTTGGTCCGTGTGTTTTTTGTCTTTTTTTTACTTTTTAACAATTTTTCAGCTCCGCACCGCTTTTTCTGCGTGCGAGCTGTGACCGCCCAGTGCTTTTCAGTGCATACCTGCCTGATCAGCACCTGGGGATCATTTTTTTTTCATTTTTTTGGTGAAAAAAGAAGTTACTACAGTTAGGGTTTTATATAAATATATATAGAGCTCCATATCTATATCTATATCTATTATATATATATATATATATATATATAGATATAAGTTAAATTTTTAGCCAGTGTTTAGTTTTTTATACTGTAGTGAATTTTCTAACTACAGTATTTGCACGCACACACGTTTTGTGTGCGTGCGTGCTGCATTAGCACATTTTTTGAGAGTCTAGGTAGTGTCAGTCAGAGATATATCAATATATATATATATATATATATATATATATATATACACACATTTCAGTTAGTGTCAGTGTAGGTTTTTGCACGTATGCACTGTAATTTTTTCACTACAGTTTCTGCACTCACACACCATCTGTGTGCGTGCGTGCTGTGAAAGCAGCATCTGCATATTTTTGTTTTTGTTTTTTTTTTTTACTTGTGTAAAAAAAAAAAAAAAAACACAGTTAGTGGTAGTTAGATAAATTTCAAAGTTTAGATTTTTGCACGTGTTCTGTGTACATGCATTTTGCAAGCACTGAGCACCGATCAGTAGTCCATTACTGATCGCGTCTGCTCTTTTTTTTTTCTTTCTTTTTTATTTGAAGACTTTTATTACTGAAAAGACCTTTTTTTTATTCCCCTCCCCCCCCTTTTTTTTTAATTCAAAGTAAATACTGTCAAAAACACCTTTACGTGTAAAACCACTACACACACATCCCTCACACTAAATAAAGTTCTACACGTTTCACCCATCACACCCCAATAAAATAAAAATGTCCCAATCATCCCAACGAGTGTACTCGGCAGAAGAGGCATACGCCATCCTTGCCTCTGATACCGAGTCGGCCACTGAAGGAGAAGAGGACGCCACTTTCCTCTACTCCTCCACCCCCTCATCATCATCATCATCTGCTGATGAGAGACCCTCTAGGAGGCGCCCCAGAACGACTGCTGAGGCAACCCCCCAGAGTGACCCCACATGGACCCCACCCCCTGATGCTTATCAGCCCCAAATTCCAGAGTTTGTGGGAAACTCTGGAATTGAAATTGACTGCACGGGCTTCACAGAAATTGATTTTTTCAAAATCTTTTTCAGTGACAATTTAGTGAATTTAATTGTGGCCCAAACTAATTTATACGCCCAGCAGTTCATTACCCAGAACCCCACGTCACCATACGCAAGACCCCTTGGTTGGACTCCAGTAACAGCAGCAGAAATGAAATTGTTCTGGGGGCTGGTGCTGCACATGGGGCTTGTGAAAAAACAAAAAATGAGACAGTATTGGAGTGTGGATGTCTTGTACCACACTCCAATATTCAGTGCCGCCATGGTCCGGAGTCCATTTGAATCGATTCTGAAATTTTTGCATTACAACGACAATGCACAGTGTCCTCCCCAAAGTGACCCATTTGATCGGCTTTACAAAATTAGGCCCCTCCTTGACCACTTCAGTGCCAAGTTTTCTGAAGTGTACACCCCAGAAGAAAACATCTGTGTAGATGAGTCCCTGGTGCATTTCAAGGGGAGGGTAAAATTCCGCCAGTACCTGCCCAACAAGCGGGCAAGGTATGGCATAAAAATGTACAAGCTCTGTGAGAGTAGGTCAGGGTACACCTATAGGTTCCGGGTCTATGAAGGCAAAAATTCACGGATAGAACCCCCAGAATGCCCCCCTGGCCTAGGAGTTAGTGGGAAACTAGTGTGGGACTTGCTGCACCCACTGCTGGATAAGGGTTACCACCTCTACGTGGATAACTATTATACCAGCTTACCCCTCTTCATGTCCCTAAGTGCCAGGCGTACTGTGGCTTGCGGCACAGTACGTAAAAATCAGAGAGGCCTCCCTAGATACCTGGTAGGGCAACCACTGAGGAAGGGTGAAAGTAGGGCTCTCCTGCATGAAAACTTGATGGTGGTTAAGTACAAGGACAAGAGGGACGTCCTTGTACTGACCAGCATTCACCCCAACACCAGCTCCCCTGCCCGTGTACGTGGTACCACTACCACTGTTCCCAAACCGGACTGCATCCTGGCCTACAACAAGCACATGGGAGGAGTTGATCTTTCAGATAAAGTTCTGAAGCCCTACAGTGCCACACGAAAAACAAAAGTGTGGTACAAAAAACTAGCCGTACACCTTGTACAGACGGCAATGTACAATGCGTACGTGCTATTTAAATCTGCTTGACACACGGGAACTTTCCTTCACTTTCAAGAAGTAGTGATCAAGGCCCTAATTTTTCCAAATCAAGCAGAAGAGGCCCCCAGTACTTCTGCAAGTTACGGTGCCCGAGTTGTACCAGGACAACATTTCCCTGGTGAAGTTCCCCAGACAGCGAGGAAGGGAAGGGCCCAAAAACGATGCAGGGTGTGTTCCAAAAGGGGGATTAGGAAGGACACCATTTATCAATGTGATACCTGCCCTGAAAAACCTGGCCTGTGCATGAAGGAGTGTTTCAGAATTTACCACCAATCCATGGATTAGTTTCCTCCCTGATGTACCCTTAACTTTTTCCACTTTGTACCTAGGATATATTCCAAATTGTTTAAATAGCCACTTTTCACCATCACTACATATTAATTTATTTGAGACTCCACTTTGCTAAAAAGTACCCTTTCTACCACTTAAAGTGTCCGTACAGGGGTGCTCTTTCCAAAATGGGGTCACTTCCTGGGGTTTTTAGTTGTTGGGGACCTCAGGAAATTTTTAAAAGCAACATGGCAAATAAAAAACCGTGTTTGTTAAATCTGGCCTGCAAAAACCACATTTTGCAGTTTGCCTCTGGTGGCCTGCTGTGCGCCCATACAGCGGGCTACATGCACAAATGGGGTGTTGTTTTAATGGGGAAAAATTGGGGAACATGCATTGGGTGCATTTTCTCCTTTAACCCCTTGTGAATATGAAAAATTGGGGTCTGCTTGTAATTTTTCATTTTCACAAATGTGTGCTTTGAAATGCTGTTACTTGCATTTCTGCCTTCTGTGAGACTCTAGTTTGCTAAAAAGTATCCTTTCTACCACTTAAAATGTCAGTACAGGGGTGCTCTTTTCAAAATGGGGTCACTTCCTGGGGTTTTTAGTTGTTGGGGACCTCAGGAAATTTTTAAAAGCAACATGGCAAATAAAAAACCATGTTTGTTAAATCTGGCCTGCAAAAACCACATTTTGCAGTTTGCCTCTGGTGGCCTGCTGTGCGCCCATTCAGCGGGCTACAAGCACAAATGGGGTGTTGTTTTAATGGAAAAAAAGGGGAACATGTATTGGGGTGCATTTTCTCCTTTAACCCCTTGTGAATGTGAATAATTGGGGTCTGCTTGTAGTTTTTCATTTTCACAAATGTGTGCTTTGAAATGCTGTTACTTGCATTTCTGCCTTCTGTGAGACCCCAGTTTGTAAAAAAGTACCCTTTCTACCACTTAAAATGTTCTTACTGGGGTGCTCTTTCCAAAATGGGGTCACTTCTTGGGGTTTTTAAATTTCTGGGGACCTCAGAAATAATTTAAATGAGACATGGCAGTAAAAAAAACATGTCTGTTAATTCTGACCTGCAAAATCCATATTTTGCTGTTTGCCTCTAGAGGCCTGCTGTGCGCCAGTACATTGGGCTACGAGCACATATGGGGTGTTGCCGTATTCGGGGGGAAATGGTGATCAAAATGTGGGGTGCATTTTGTCCTGTTACCCTTTGTGAGAGTGAAAAATGTGGGAGTATAGCAACTTTTTTGTAAAAAAATTGCAATTTTTCATTTTCACTTCCGCTTGAATCCTAATTCTAGGAAAAACCATTGAGCTCAAAGTGCTCACCACACACCTTGAAAGATTCCTTAAGGGGTGCTCTTTCCAAAATGGGGTCACTTTTGGGGCGTTTCCACTGTAGGGCCAGCTCAGGGGGTCTTCATGTGTGACATAGCTCCCAATTATTATTCCAGCTAATTTTGCTCTCCAAAAGCCATATGGTGCTCCTTCCACTGCGAAGCCTGCTGTGCGCCAGCACATTGGGCTACTAGCACATATGGGGTGTTGCCGTATTCGGGGGGGAAATGGTGATCAAAATGTGGGGTGCATTTTGTCCTGTTACCCTTTGTGAGAGTGAAAAATGTGGGAGTATAGCAACTTTTTTGTCAAAAAATTGCAATTTTTCATTTTCACTTCCGCTTGAATCCTAATTCTAGGAAAAACCATTGAGCTCAAAGTGCTCACCACACACCTTGAAAGATTCCTTAAGGGGTGCTCTTTCCAAAATGGGGTCACTTTTGGGGGGTTTCCACTGTAGGGCCAACTCAGGGGGTCTTCATGTGCGACATAGCTCCCAATAATTATACCAGCTAATTTTGCTCTCCAAAAGCCATATGGTGCTCCTTCCACTGTGAAGCCTGCTGTGCGCCAGTACATTGGGCTACGAGCACATATGGGGTGTTTCTGTAAACTACAGAATTGGGGTAATAGATTTTGTGTTTTTTTTTGTTGTTAACCCTTGATGGGTTTCATGGAAATTGGATTAAAACTTAAAATCTTCTAAAAAAATATGGAGTTTTGAAATTTCATTCCAATTTTCTGTCAATTCTCATGGAACACATAAAGGGCTAACAAAGTTAGTAAAATCAGTTTTGAATAGATTGAGAGGTGTAGTTTCTAAAATGGGGTGATTTATGGGGAGTTTCCACTATATAAGCCCCACAAAGTAACCTTATATCTGAACTGGTCATTAAAAAATGGGTTTTGGAAATCTTCTTAAAATTTTAATATTTGATTCAAATCTTAGAAGCCATATAACCCCCCAAAAAATAAAATGTCATATTCAAAATGATCCAAACATATAGTAGACATATGGTGAATGTAAAAAAATAATTATTTTTGGAGGTATTACTATGTATTTTGAAATTAGAGAAATTGTAATTTGGAAATTTGCTAATTTTTACACATTTTTGGTAAATTATGTATTTTTTAATAAATAAAAATAAAATATTTTGCCACAAATTTACTACTGTCGTGAAGTACAATATGTGACGAGAAAACAGTCTCAGAATGGCCTGGATAAGTAAAAGCGTTCCAAAGTTATTACCACATAAAGTGACACATGTCAGATTTGCAAAAAATGGCCTGGGCATGAAGGTGAAAACAGGCCTGGGGTTGAAGGGGTTAATGTATGTTTTAAAGACTGTTTTCTTTTTTACCTGTTGATCAAAAAAATTAATGACGATGATGATATAAATCATTTGATTAGATAATCACAATTTTATGATAGAACTCATGTACCAAAAAGGCATTTAAAATATAGTTTATTCATGATTTTGAAACAAAATCCTTTTTGTTTTCTCAGTTTTGGCTACAAAAGTTGTAGGTGATCTAAAACAATTTTGTTTGTTACCATTCTTCTTTCAATAATGGATAGCTTTATTAACTAAGATTCTGTCATTACTAAAGTAAGGTTTTTGCTTCAGAAAACATGTGTGCTTACTGAAATATTTGAAATATGTAACCAACCTATTACATGTATAACAAACTCAGTTTCTGGAAGAATTTCTGTTGAATATTTTTCAGTCATATTCATTTTTTTATGAGATTACACTGCAGTATTTTTCCCTGCCAAGCAACCTTCCTACATAAATGATTTGCATAAATCCGTTTAATGCTATTTAGCTTCTGACCCCTTTGTTACTATAAATACTTTGGATAGAGCTGAAGCTTACTGAGGTAACCTAATTCTCTACTTAAAGCTTCTATTTTAGTTTCCTTCTTTTCTTAAAGAGATATGCATTTGGCACTTGAATATAGTTTTGTATATGGATACGTGTCTTATTTTAATCGAACTGCAATTAAATCTATTGTAAGTGTAAGCATTCAATGGTAGAACTTCTCAATTTCACAGGAAAGGGCATTTATTATCCAAATACTGTGTGACACATCAAATATTCACACACAGGTATGTATAATGTGTAGTATTTAGAATGTGTAATAATGTGTAATAATGATGATAACAGTCAATTTTAATGGTGTTTTTACGTTGTACAATTTGTTACAGATCAGGCAGATCAGTTCCAGATGTGGAATCATTGTGCCAAGTGAGCAGTTTGACTTTGGGACAAACCCTAAGGATGTTATTTCGGTGCTCCCCTGGTCTTCATCCTTTAACCGCTGTCTCCTGGAATGGTCCCAGTACACTTGGCAGCTGACTTACACTACTGGTCCAGTCAGGGAGGTAAATGGGAAATAGAGAGGCAAGAAAAATAACTATCCCCTATAAATTCCCTATTTTGATAAGCCCTGCCTAGAATGGAATGGCTGCCCGATAGGGTCGATCCTGTGTCAGAAACCTCCTAGTGTCCCTGGAATGACGCTGACAACAGGATAGATAACCACCACCTTTAGTCAGTATAGATGAAATAAATATATCTCCCCTGTAAAAAAAAATCGGAACAAAGTCCCAGATATAGTCAACACTGTTCCATTTTGATGCAATAGGATATTATCAATCTATTCACAAAGAGAAGATGGATCCACTGGATCTTAATCCAATAGGGATAGTGTCCTTCCCTCCCTATTCAATAATGAATGGTAAAACAATGTAGATGTCCCAAAATGTTCCAGCGCATTTTGCCTGTTTTTATCTGGCTCATCAGGGGACTAACGTAATAAGTGGATCCCACAAAAGGTGCTTTAGATGACAAAAGAGGACCCCTAAATTGTCCTTCAGTGGAGAGAAGGAGTCCCACAGCAGGCCTACAAATTCAAAAAATGGTAGGACAGACTCATATTAGAGCAAGGTTCATGACTGTCCAGATACATATAACCTGCCACGTGGTAACATGTGATATTTAAACAACTAGGTTATTAACTGCTGGGACAACATTTCCAAATATGGATAATACTTGCGAAACCAACGATAGGCTCTCAAACATAGAATGTGTCCCACATGTTTAAAAGCTTAAGAATCTATATCCGACTGGCGAAACGTATCTGAACTCAGGACTTTTAGGTAAATTTAGGACTAACTGAGAAACACATTGAGGAACTCACTCAAACAGCATTGCAATTTAAAGAGCATACTGAATTTTCCAAAAGGGAACTAGAATTACAAAACAACATCGAGAGATTTAAGACAACCCTTATTGAACAAAAACAGAGGCAGGGACTTATTGGAATTTAGAAATAAAGCGGCTTATAACACCCCACATTCTGATCAAAAGTAATCAGAAACGGATACCTCTATTTCTGAGGTTGATAGTTCTGACACGGAACAATATCATCAAATTAATCCCTACTCCAATCGACAAACTCACTGGAGAGGGAGGGGCCAGCCTAGGAGATGATATAGAAACCAGAATATAAGATCTTACATGGGTCAGCAACCTAGAAGAACAGGGCCCCAATTATCATAACAATGGACCTGTCAGAATCTAGATACAGAACAAAATCATATGTTGGGGGAAAAACACAAACAACAAAGAATAGATTCAGAACAATCCTTGCCTGTGATATCATCCTACTCATTGTGCTCCTCTTCTATTCCGAACACTGGGGCTTTTTTTGGTCAGACACAATCAAGAACTTATGCACTGAAATAGGGAATCCCTGTATTGATGATGGGCTTATTATAAACCTCTCAGGGATCATTCTCTCTGAAGGTGAATTAAATATCTTGAAAAAGAGACTGATTTAACTGTTTTGAATGGATCAAAGATCTCCACTTGTTCGTAAGAAAACTGCGGTGGCATAAACAGTATTCCTAAATAGATAGAAAAAGATACTCGGAATTGGGACTTGAATTGAGTGACCTACAGGGATATAATGAGCTGATACTTCTCAATGAGAATGAACCATCTAAGATGGGAGGAGAACTACATATTGATATATTTCTTAAATCAGTGATGAGAGACCTTGAAAATCTGGGGGTGACAAATACAGTTAAAAACTACACCTTGACTGAGATGGAGGCCTTGCAACAACTGAGCCAAAATAAGAATATAATTATTAAGCCATCGGACAAGAGGGGCAACATAGTTGACCTTTACAATTCCCAATATAGGGATATGTGTTGGTCCCTCTTGTCCGATAAGTCTAATTATGCGATTTTAAAATCTGATCCCACTCCTAGCTTCACACATGAACTCCTCTCCCAACTCCTATGGGAAGCCCTGGAGAATAAATAAATTGACAAAAAGGAATTTGAATATCTATTACCCACACATCCTAGGGTCACAACCTTCTATGGGCTTCCAAAGGTCCATAAAGGATTGAATCCTTTAAAATGTCGACCTATTGTATCTGGAATAGACAGCCTTACACAACGCATAGGCACTTACATTGATCACATCTTATGCCCCCTTGGTATTGGAAGTACCTTCCTATTTGCGAGATACAACGGACTTACTTGTTAGACTGGATGGAGTCACAATAGAACCAGATACATGGTTGGCCTCTATTGACGTTGAGGCTTTGTATACCTCAATCCCCCACAATAAAAGATTGGCAGCAGCTAAATATTTCCTAGATTCTAGACCAAATACATTTAAAGATCATAACTACTTCACTATCCAACTGCTTGAATATATTCTTACTCATAATTATTTTGTGTTTCAATCCCGCTTCTTCCACCAGCTCAGGGGCATGGCGATGGGTAGCCCCTGTACGCCTACCTATGCCAATTTGCTCCTGGGCTGGTGGGAGAACACGGTAGTATTCTCTGAACTCCTCTCTCCATGGACCCAACACATCTCACTATGGGCACGTTTTATTGACGATATTCTACTCTTTTGGTCAGGTATAGAAACTGACTTCATTCAATTTATGGAAGCACTAAATCATAACCATATAGGTTTACATTTCACATATGAGCTTAAAAGGGACTCTATTGCTTTTTTGGATCTCTATGTAAATAAAGGAAAATATCACTCCATTGATACAACCTTATATCCGAAGGAGACATCTACAAATAGTCTGGGATAGACTATAGACTAGAGGTGGGATAGCTTTCACCCTACTCCCCTCAAGAGAGACATACTTAAGGGTTAGTTTCTTCGGGTTCGTAGAAAATACTCTGACCAAGATGAATTTGAAACAGAAGCATTTAAACTCTTTAAAGCTTCAAAAAGAGAGGTTATCCTGATTCCATCTTACATGAGGCATGGAATCATGCGAGATCTTGTGATCACCCTACACTACCCCAACCACGTAAAAGGGATTCTCAGGGAACCCTAAGAATCATCGGAACATATGACTCTGGCACCCACCAAGTTCAGGACATTTTCCAACAGTATTGGCCCCTAATAAAAGATGACCCCTGATTTAGGGGGAGTACTCCCAGAAACCCCATCAACAACCTATAGACGAGGTAGGAGTTTAGGGGACATGTTGGCTCATAGCCAGTTCAAGACCCGAACAGGGGAACCTGGCTGCAAAGGAGGAGTATAGGAATGTTTAAATGTGGGAAATGTAAAGCATGTCCCTTTATCAAGGTAGGGAACACCTTTACCAACAGCTCGGGGAATAAAACCTTTAGGTGTCGGAATGTTGCCAACTGCAATATTAGGGGTGTGGTTTATCATGCCCAATGTCAGTGTGGTTTAAAATATGTAGGAAAAACTTGAAAGGAATTCAAAAGGAGGGTTTTGAAACATTTCGGAGACATCCAAAATGGGCATGCAAACTGCTAACCAGTGGCTAGATATGTATGGGCACAACACTCAGGGGAAATCTCCGTTTCAGTTGTTCAGTTGGGGGGGGGGTGGGGGGGGGGGCCTTGACAGACTACTCAGACAAAAAGAATCACGTGGATTTATATACTCAGCGCTGTGACTCCTCTGGGTCTGAACGAAAATATTGAATTTGCTTGCTTCATTTGAATTAATCAGTCGTAGTATCTTTGGGGGTGTTATTTATCCAGGTATCGTCAGATCTTATTTGCTTTAGACTGTTGAGATACTTAGTCGTCTCAAATCACACCCCCTTGAATTAGAATAGTCAACACTATTTATGTGATTTTATTTTTATTTCACATTGTTTATACAGTGCCTTGCGAAAGTATTCGGCCCCCTGGAACTTTTCAACCTTTTGCCACAATTCAGGCTTCAAACTAAAAGATATAACATTTTAAATTTTTGGTGAAGAATCAACAACAAGTGGGTCACAATTGTGAAGTGGAACGAAATTTATTGGATCATTTAAACTTTTTTTGCAATAATAAAACTGAAAAGTTGGGCGTGCAAAATTATTCGGCCCATTTACTTTCAGTTCAGAAAACTCACTCCTGAAGTTCATTGAGGATCTCTGAATGATCCAATGTTGTCCTAAATGACTGATGAAGATAAATATAATCCACCTGTGTGTAATCAAGTCTCCGTATAAATGCACCTGCTCTGTGATAGTCTCAGGGTTCTGTTTAAAGTACAGAGAGCATCATGAAGACCAAGGAACACACCAGGCAGGTCCGTGATACTGTTGTGGAGAAGTTTAAAGCCGGATTTGGCTGCTACCAAAAGATTTCCCAAGCTTTAAACATCCCAAGGAGCACTGTGCAAGCGATCATATTGAAATGGAAGGAGTATCAGACCACTGCAAAACTACCAAGACCCGGCCGTCCCTCTAAACTTTCATCTCAAACAAGGAGAAGACTGATCAGAGATGCAGCCAAGAGGCCCATGACCACTCTGGATGAACTGCAGAGATCTACAGCTGAGGTGGGAGAGTCCGTCCATAGGACAACAATCAGTCGAACACTTCACAAATCTGGCCTTTATGGAAGGGTGGCAAGCAGAAAGCCATTTCTCAAAGATATCCATAAAAAGTCTCATTTACAGTTTGCCACAAGCCACCTGGGAGACACACCAAACATGTGGAAGAAGGTGCTCTGGTCAGATGAAACCAAAATACAACTTTTTGGAAACAATGCAAAACAATATGTTTGGCGTAAAAGCAACACAGCTCATCACCCTGAACACAGCATCTCCACTGTCAAACATGGTGATGGCAGCATCATGGTTTGGGCCTGCTTTTCATCAGCAGGAACAGGGAAGATGGTTAAAATTGATGGGAAGATGGATGGATCCAAATACAGGACCATTCTGGATGAAAACCTGTTGGAGTCTTCAAAAGACCTGAGACTAGGATGGAGATTTATCTTCCAACAAGACAATGATCCCAAATATAAAGCAACATCTACAATGGAATGGTTAAAAAATAAACGTATCCAGGTCTTAGAATGGCCAAGTCAAAGTCCAGACCTGAATCCAATTGAGAATATGTGGAAAGAGCTGAAAACTGTTGTTCACAAACGCTCTCCATCCAACCCCAAAGAGCTCGAGCTGTTTTGCAAGGGAGAATGAGCAAGAATTTCAGTCTCTAGATGTGCAAAACTGATAGACATACCCCAAGCGATTTGCAGCTATAATCGCAGCAAAAGGAGGCGCAACAAAGTATTAATGCAAAGGGGCCGAATAATTTTGCACAGTTTTATTATTACAAAAAAAAGTTTAAATGATCCAATAAATTTCATTCCACTTCACAATTGTGACCCACTTGTTGATTCTTCACCAAAAATTTAAAATGTTATATCTTTTTGTTTGAAGCCTGAAATGTGGCAAAAGGTTGAAAAGTTCCAGGGGGCGAATACTTTCACAAGGCACTGTATTAACACACGTTAAAGGATATAACACAATATTTTATTTAGTTTATGACCACATACTTGTCCTTTTTGGAGATAAGGCAACTTACCAACCTATTTTCTATTTCTGGATGTGAACTACATGTAATCCAATCATGTGACCACCGCAAAGCCGGTCTTTCTTGGTCACTGGTGAAACGCATGATGCCCATGACACAACATCACAGAACACAGGACGTCATCATCATAGTACGCCGGCCATGTCTGTTAAAAGTAGAGACGCTCACCACATGTCGGTCCACGCGCATCTCCAGAGACATTCACCACATCTGCAATGAAGACCAGAATCTTCCTTGCCTTATCATTGAACATGCGGGACACATTCTATGTTTGAGAGTCTATCGTTGGTTTCGCAAGTATTATCCATATTTGGAAATGTTGTCCCAGCAGTTAGTAACCTAGTTGTTTAAATATCACATGTTACCACGTGGCATGTATCTGGACAGTCATGAACCTTGCTCTAATATGAGTCTGTCCTATCATTTTTTGAATTTGTAGGCCTGCTGTGGGACTCCTTCTCTCCACTGAAGGACAATTTAGGGGTCCTCTTTTGTCATCTAAATCACCTTTTGTGGGATCTACTTATTACGTTAGTCCCCTAATGAGCCAGATAAAAACAGGCAAAACGCGCTGCAACATTTTGGGACATCTATATTGTTTTACAGTTCATTATTGAATAGGGAGGGAAGGACACTATACCTATTGGATTAAGATCCAGTGGATCCATCTTCTCTTTGTGAATAGATTGATAATATCCTATTCCATAAAAATGGGACATGTTGTCTATATCTGGGACTTTGTTCCGATTTTTTTTTTATTTTGTTGATAAATATATCTCCCCTATTGCATCTATATTGACTAAAGGTGGTGGTTATCTATCCTGTTGTCAGGGCCATTCCAGGGACACTAGGAGGTTCCTGACACAAGATCGCCCCTATCGGGGTGGCCATTCCATTCTAGGCAGGGCTTATCAGAATAGGGAATTTATAGGGTATAGTTATTTTTTTGCCCCTCTATTTCCACTTACCTCCCTGACCGGACAGTCCTCTTAGGGGTAATATGTGGCATTGTTTTAAAGATTCAAAATAAAGGCTGAGTCTTAAATGGTAATGGTCTGTGACTTTGCAAATTTCCCTTCACTAATATATTTATTTATACCTTTTATCGGGTATTTGTTAGAACTTTGATTCTTACACTAGCGGTTAAGCCATATCGCAAAACATGGATCACAGGCAGATTAGCAGAACAGAAACCCAAACAGACATACATCCAGAGGACAATGTTCAGACAGAAAAAAAGAAACCCAAACAGACATACAATCATAACACACTGTTCAGAGTAACAGGAACCCTGAACATACTGGCCAACAGGCAAGGCACTAGACCAGGCTTCAGTATCACAGACAAAGCAGAAACAAACAGACAAAAGACAAAAAAACAACTGAACGGGCTTCAGAAATGCAATGTAACGTTATGCAATGTTGCACAGCTACGGTCTGGATACAAACTAAAAACAAGACTCCAAAAATAAAAAAAAACCCAGGAACTAAATAGGGAAGCAGACGAGACATTGACTGACAGGAGAGGCAACAGCTGAATAAGGGCTCATGCACACGACAGTGAAAAATGGCCGTGTGAAAAACGGCCATTTTTAGCACCAATGAAAGCCTATGGGCTATTCACATGGCCGTTTTTTTAACGGCCAGTGAATAGCATCCGTCCAGAAATAGGACATGTCCTATTTCTGGACCGTTTCAATGGGCCGACTGCCCCATTGTTAAAAACGGGTACACTATGGCCACTCACCCTACCTACTTGCTCGTGCTGCGCAGTCTCTGGTTTCTTCATTGAGCAGGCCCTGCCGATGGACCTGTGTTATGCGCGGTGACGTCACCACCTTGGCGCGCGCAGTGATGTCATGGCGCTCATCGCAGGTCCTTCGGCAGGTCCTGTGCGTGGAAGAGAGAAGAGACTGCTGCAGCGCGAGCAATTGCATAAGGTGATTTTTTTTTTTATTTAAATCATCAAAAAGCAGCTGTGGGGCATTTATTTAAACCATGAGGGAAATTATCTAAGATGGGGGCCTACATGGGGGACATTATTAAAGTTGGGAACATTACAAAAAAATTCCTACACTATGGGGGACATTATTTTACCAGGGGGCCTACATGGGGGACATTATTTTACCAGGGGGCCTACATGGGGGACATTATTTTAGCTGAGGCACTATAAAAAATGATTTACACAGTAGGGGACATTATTTTAGTTAGGGGCACTATGGAGGACATTATGGGCATCATGGGGGTCATGATTATAGTTGGGGGCAAGAAATAACTGCCAATCCAATTCATCAATTTTTCATAAAAAACGGATGCAAAACGGACATTAAAAATGGACACACCAGAAAATGGATGCACACACTGATGCAAAATGGTCGTGTGCATGTAGCCTAAGGGTTTGTTCACACGTCAGTTATTTAATCAGTTATTTCCATCAGTTATTGTGAGCCAAAACCAGGAGTGGAGGCTACACAGACATAAGGTATAATGAAAAGATCTGCACCTGTTCAGTGTTTTTCACCTACACCTGTTTTTGGCTCACAATATCTGATGGAAATAACTGATCAAATAACTGAAGTGTGAGCAAGGCCTAAGACAGAAACGGATTCAGTTTGGGGAATTAGGCACCATTCAGATGGCCGTATTATACCGGTCTGCATTATTGCGGACCCGCAATAATACGGGGGCTGCCCGGCGTGTGTTCCGCGCGCTCGGAACACACGCCGGACGGCCCCATTCAAGATGCCTATACTTGTCCGTGCGTGCGGAAGAGTATAGGACATGCTTCATCAGAGCCGCGGCACGGAGCTAGCTCCGTGCGACGGCTCCCCGCTCCATAGAGGTGAATGGGGCCGCATCTATTCCGCAATATTGCGGAATAGATACGGCCCCATTCACACAGTCGTGTGAATGGGGCCTTAACCCCATAGACTCAGGCAGATATAGACACTAGTGTTGAGCAAAGCGAACTTCAGAGGCTAAATCTGAAGTCGCTTCATTCAAAACTTTGGATTAATACTGTACGGAGATCCGTCTTCGTACAGTATTAAAAAGTATCTGAAGTTAGTTATTTGCGAAGTTGCATGTGACTTTGTTTAATAACTTTGGTAGTCTATTTTTAAAGTGGAAAACCACTTTAAAACTTGAAACCAAACCTGGTTTCGGTTCAGACTGGTACCTCGGAACCGAAGCGGAGTTTGGTTTCAAGTTTTAAAGTGGTTTACCACTTTAAAAATCAACGACTGAAGTTATTCAATGAAATCACAAATGACTTCGCTCATAACTAACTTCAGTTCACTGGAGCCCATACATTTTAATAATGTAAGGAGAAGGATCTCTGTACAGTATACAGTATACAGTTTTGAACAAAGCAACTTCGGATGTAGCATCCGAAGCTCGCATCGCTCAATACTAATAGACACGTAGTAGAATGCAGACTGAGGAATTTAACCCCACAGGGATCAGAGAAAACTAGAAATAGAAGCTATTCACAATACAATCCACCGCTGCCAGTATGCATGCTCCGCAGAGAATATGCACTGCAGCACCGACATATGGCCCTAGACACACATTCACAGGATCCAGCAACCAGCCAACATGATAGCAATGGCGCACCATGGCCCGTACGCACATCATAGGAGAATATGCACTGCTGCACCGACACACAGCCCTAGATACACATTCACACAACTAGCCCATATGGCGTACAAGGGACAGAGAGAAAAGTAACAAACACAGGACACAGAGAGCAACAGTCCCCTAAGACAGTTCACACAGAGCTATGGGAGACTGCACCAGCAACCAGCATACACGGAAAGAGGATGTGTACGGCCGCACCGACACACAGTCATAGACACACATCCACATGACTCTGCAGCCGGTACGCAATAGCGGCAGCAGCCATTTGGCAACATGGTGACACAATTTAAAACACAGTACATTTTTGGCATTTTTCAAGTTCTCTAGAGAAGCCTATAGGAAAAACCACAGAACAGCAAACAAAAAAAAAACTAAAAACCCATACCCATTGAATGCTGGGTGGGGAAGCAATTAGCCTTGCTTGGACTCTATATAGAGGTGGGAGAGGAAAAATAATATTTGACATAAAAAAAATTAAGAACAGATATGATTCACAGAAGCTTCTGCCTGTCTGTGGAAATCGCCATCTCAACTCCCACCAGGGCCACCATTGCTTTGCAGCTTAGATCCACTCCACCTTATCTCTCAAGCTCCTCCCTCCTTCTCTAGTAATGCATGAACGTACATGTAGAGGATAGGAGAAGAGGGGCAGGCAGCAGTGACAAGTTGTTAAAGAGTAGTTAGGTGTATGTGTGTCAGTCAGCCAGTTCTTATATGTTGAAAGTGGGCCAGGCCCCCCATTTTACTTGGAGGAATTTATATAAATATATTGACATATTGTTATTAGTATGGGCAGTTGGAAGCCATGGGAAACCACAGCACTGAGCCCACTTTTTTAACTTCCTGGCCCCTGACAACAGTACTGCCAAATTTCCCTGATGGTGGCTCGCAAACTATAATAGTTTTATCTAAATCACCATTCATCATACATGAATAGCATAATCTACTTTTTCAACTGTTCTCTTCATGAAGATATTTTGCATTATTTATAATATTTATGATTTGTACCATGTGGGCTTTGGTTATAAACCTGATAACTGATCTGCACTCATGGCAGTACTGGTTTTTGTTTTGATGTTTGACAGTCTTTAGAGCTATCTCAATATCACGTATTATTCTTCTTCTATTACTATTGTTATTCGGAATTATTGTGAACCCGGGTTCACTGGGTTCGGCCGAACTTCACGTCAAAGTTCGGGTTCAGGACCCGAACCTGACCGGAACCCCATTGAAATCAATGGGGACTTGAACTTCACTTTATTATTTTCTGTTATAACATAGTTATATCGAAAAATAACATAATACTTAAGATGGAATGCAAAAGGAACACCTTTAGATGCATTCCGCCATAATGGAAGTCAATGGGCAGCATGACAGATCCGTCCTGGTTTCCGTTATGCAGGAGTTCTGTGCTGCATAAAGGAAACCAGGTCAAATCCTTTATACTGCCCATAGACTTCTATTATGACGGAATGCAAAACGGAAGCCTTTTAGGTGGCATTTTCTCACCTTACCTGCCATATCTTATTTTGCTGATAAAATATTAAAACAATATACACTCTTCAATTCTTCAGGCAGGCGTGATCATGTTTGCACTGCCTGGACCTGACAATTAAAGTGCAGAGGACACTGCAGTTGCAGAAAGAGCTGAGCCTTTAGGAGTAACAGCAACACCCCTGTTGCGCCTACAGACTCATTTGCATATAAAGCTTTTTTTTCTTCTCAACAATGTGGGTACTTATGAATATGAGACCAACACAAATGCTTTCAGCTGCCAAGCGTACATGCAACAGGTTAGCCAGTTTCATATGTACAAATGCTAAGTTATGTATAAGTTATGCTAAAATAAATATACTGTATGACAAATGCAGAGGTAGTTCCAGGCCAAAAAAAAATTCTCAATGGCCTAAAACCTCAGGTTTTAATCATCGCTTGGCGTCAGAAAACTGGCTCCAACGTCTCAAACCATGGTGCCTTTTTTGCGCATTTTGGGGTTTCAGGTACATCTCCCACTTTTAAAAGTAGTGAGCTTGAAGCACTGGAGTAGGTGGTCCATCATATGTATTAAAATCCACACCAGGAAACTGGCATAGATTATAGTGGAGATCTACACCAGCATCCTTGACAGTGAAGATAGTTGAAACTGTAAAAGGTAGAGATGCTGCTATAATCCAAGGGACCAATAAGTGGTAGGAGGAACAGGATTGGCAGCGGCGCAACCAGGTGAGTAATGTATTGCATAATGACTAAAGGTGACCACTAGATGGAAGCAGAGTCAGGTTCTTTGTGCGAGGCCCTGGCACTGATAGTCTGCATGCAAAGTTAGGCGTTGCGCACCCAGTGTGACACTATAAGGTGTAACCCAGCAAGCTTACACCTTGACAAAGTGGTCCTACCCATGAGAGCTGCTCTCCCCTCTCTTCTCTTCAAGGGATCAATAAGAGTAGGGTTTATTGATTGCAGAACAATAAGCATTTAACTCCAAATATTTTTAATCCATTTTAGCTGAATGATCTCTTACCTGTGCTGTTTGAATCCATCATATATAGATATATTATCAGAATTATCGCCATTTTGATGAAGAAAAAGAAACATTTGGAGTTTTACACTGATATTTACACTATATCATCATTACTTGTGACTTGTAAGTAGAAAGAAAGCTTGTAAATGGAATTAATTCAATGTTACATTGGCAGCCCATGGCTGCAGCTGGGGGGGGGTATATCTGCTACTCTACTTAACTGCTCCTACACTCCTGCAGTCTAGCGACCCTTATACACCAGTCTT
Organism: Rhinella marina; assembly: GCA_900303285.1. Taxonomy (NCBI): domain Eukaryota; kingdom Metazoa; phylum Chordata; class Amphibia; order Anura; family Bufonidae; genus Rhinella; species Rhinella marina. The sequence goes on from ONZH01013146.1 coordinate 35,237, forward strand.
CTCCTCCTTCTCGGTGGACCCAGCCACCTGATTGGCACCCTCCGGCTTTCTGCCGGCACTCTTGATGACTGTAAGGTATGCATGCTCCCTCTGGTTTACCAGTGTACTAATCTCACCCAGCCATTGGCTGGTCACCTAAAGGTACTTAAAGGGGTTGTCTCACTTCAGTAAGTGGGATTTATCATGTAGAGAAAGTTATTACAAGCCACTTACTAATGAATTGTGATTGTCCATATTGCCTCCTTTGCTGGCTGGATTAATTTTTCCAATTTTTCCATCACATTATACACTGCTCATTTTCATGGTTACAGACCACCCTGCAATCTATCAGTGGTGGTCATGTTTGCAAAATATAGGAAAAGGCACTGGCCTATGTGCGCTCCCATGGTCCCGGCCACCAGAGAGGCTGATGCTTTTGCCTATAGTGTGCAAGCATGACCACCAATGATGGATTTGCAGGGTGGTCTGTAACCATGGAAATGAGCAGCGTATAATGTGATGGAAATCCAGCCGGCAAAGGGAACAATATGGACAATCACAATACATTAGTAAGTGTCTTGTATTAACTTTCTCTACATGATAAATCCCAGTTACTGAAAGAGGACCTTTCACCACTCCTGACACGCCTGTTTTAATAGCTCCATGCATACCCCATGTAATAACAATTCTGGATCATCTATTCTTATGGCTCTATGTTGAGCCATTCCTTTATTATTTGCACTAGAAGTTATGAATGAATTGCTATTTGCCTTCAGTAAAGGAACAGAGGGGAGGTGACCAGTTTGGGGTGTGTCCCTGCACAGACTGACTCTAGCCAATCAGTGCTGCCATGTTCAGACTGTGCAGATACACCCCCCCCCCCCAACTAGTTACCTCTTCTTTTGTTCCCTTACTGAAGACAAATAGCAATTCATTCATAACTTCTAGTGCAAATAATAAAGGAATGGCACAACATACAGACATAAAAATAGATGTTCCAGACTTGTTATTACATGTGGAATGCATAAAGCTATTAAAACAGGCCTGTCAGGAGTGGTGAAAGGTCCTCTTGAAGTGAGACAACCCCTTTAATGCACCTTTCCCTGTGAGGCTGCCTGAGCAATAGATTCCAGTTCGCTAGTTCCAGCTAAGGTCTTCTAGTTTATGTTTATTTGCCTATATACTGACTAAACTGCCATTTTCATGGATTTTGTCTCTGTTTCCTATTCTGATTCCTGGCAGATCTCCGTACTGACATTGAGCTACCTACACTGACCTCGGACTGTTTACTGGATTGCACGTACTCTGCTTGCCCTGACCCCATCCTGTTCTTTACTATGGTTTTGCCTGACCCTTTGGTGTTCTGCACCAAACCCCTTGACTCCAGTGGGTCAGCAGTCATTTAAACAGATACTAGTTGCTCTCACTGAGCTTGCTGCACTAAGTGGCTTGTGAATAAGTGGAGTTAAAGAACTGGAGTGTTGGTGCTGAGTGTCATTCTGGGAGCTGTTTAAAAGCAGTTTTTCCTTCTGCTGTGTATCTGGATAAGGGGAGTGGTTTGTGCTCCCAGGTACTATTAATTACATTGCTGGACTCATTACAATTGCTGGACTCATTGCTGCACTAAGTTTCTTGTGAATAAGTGGAGTTAAACAAATTGCCTGTAAGTAATCTTTTTTTCATCTTCACTATTTTTTATTTTTTGCAACTGGGATAATGGCTAGCAACATTGGAGGTTTCCTTCACTGCCCAGTCTGCCATATGATGCACGACTTCAGGTAAAAATTCAATCAAATAAAAACCACGATACAACATCAATGTGCAAGCTGAAAATATAGTAAATTACCAGTTCCAAAGCAAGCATTGTCAAATAAGACCTGACATATGGTTCAAGTATACAAAACACAGGCTCCCTTGAGTTGCTGCAGGGCTAAACCCCACGCGTATTGCGGTTTGTAGTCCTATGCTGCTTCATTAGGAGTTGATTTATGTCATCCTTTTTGCATTAGGTCTTATAGATATGACTGAATTAGATTTGTAGAAGATTTAGGAAATGAAGATAGATAAAATGGCAATATGTAGTAGTGCTGATATAATCCAAGGCACCAAGGGATCAGTACGACTATGGTTTATTGATTGTAGAACAACCTGTATCAGGAAAATTGGGCCCTTTCATCGAGTTCAATACTGTATTAAACCTGACGATGGGACCTGAAACTCATTGTTCTGCAATCAATAAACCATAATTGTATTGATCCCTTGGATTTTAACAGCACCGCTACATATTACTGCTTTATCTTCACTGGCCAAATCATGTACCCAAGTGGATGTGAACAGCAATGCATCAAGAGCACATATCTGAGCCTGCAGGAGTGTTGTGCCTACTGCACAACCACCAAAGGTGATCATTTCTTTGGCATCCTCTGCCAAGGTAGAAAACAATATTTTGAATGTGCATTGTATGGTGATATTTCAGACCCATTCAGTTTAAGTGGAACATATATTTTGGACAACACTATACTGAGATACGGTATGATAGTTGCCACCCAGATTGGATATGTTTGTATCACCAAAAGATTTAAAAAAACAGAGAATTCAGTGTTACTAATTCATATGCAGTACTCCAGACCTGGGGGTATTTGCAGTTGTTTGATGTTTTATATGCAATGTTATGTAATGTAATGTTATGCCATTTATTCCAGTAGGGGAGGAAATGGTTGGCAGGAGTTAGTAGTATCTTATTCCCTTGTAAGATCAACATTCTAGAGGGTAAATAATGAACGTGATATTCTTCTCCTCTGAGACCAATACTCCAGAGAGACCAGAAAATTTAGCTTCAAGAAAACATCAGAGAGTGATCCACAAAATACAGCTTTGAGAAAAAATAGGCTTAGTGATAAAATATTTACTAAGTGTGATTAAATATATAAAACAGAAAAATCACATACAGGATACGCATGTGGCACATGGCTGACGCCTCATGGTAATACAAAACAATGACCTACAACAACCTACTTACTTTATACCTTTCAGCCCCTCCTCTTTAGGATGTCTGGTGTGCACTGTGCATCTCTTTGATATAATCAGGAATGCAGCCTTCTTAGCACAGTGGGGTTTTTATATGTATCTAACTATCCCTAACTTACTACTCTACAAAGAATATCATTACAAGAAATATAGAAGGTGGTATAATAATTAACAGGGACAGAACCAATCAGTACTTAATTATATAAAATACTCTTACAACAGAGAGAGAGAGACAGCTCAGACATCACCATCTACATAAACCATCACTAGCACAGACTAACATTAAAGGGGTTCTCCAAGTTAAATTTATTGATGATTGCTCCCATACAAGTCTATGGGAACAAGCCTTCCCATTGAAATGAATGGGGCGGTTAGGTGTAATTACACCTACTCACCGCTACCCCTGTTACGGCTAGCGTGTAAACAATGAAGAGGAGGCAGCGCTGGTACGGCGCACGCCTCCTCTTCAAACAGCTGATTGGTGGGGGTGCCGGTGTTGGACCCCCGCCGATCTGATATTGATGACCTATCCTGAGGATAGGTCATCAATAAATTTAACTTGGAGAACCCCTTTAAGTCTGTACTACATTGGTTTCCTATGTACAATAGTGCTTGCTAGTGCCAACCTATTGATATGCAATCAGCCACTATACCTCCTCATCTGGTGCCAGAGAAACTGCACTTTGTATTTATTGTTGCTGGGTGTGCTACAAGTTAAATTTTGAACTAAGTAAAGAGAGACAGTTGTACGTTTTACACTGGAACACAACACCTGGACAACTACCACTCCTAATCTCTACTTCGGCTCCTCAGGGACTGGTTTCAAATACACAGCAGAGACAGATAGACAGGATTTGTTATATAGTAAGGAACAGCAAGATTTTGGATTTAAAAAATACATTTTTACAACTAGATATAGTTCTGATTTTTATGCGATTGAAAGGATTATAAAACAATATTTACCCATTGTCAGTAATCGAACCAGGAAACTCCTGTATCCCAAGCAGTAGCCTTGCTCTACTGGCTACTCAGGACAGCGCCACTCCTAAACCTAGTGAATAGTTTCCAAGTCTTAGATAATCTCTATACTCATTTTGCCTAATTACCCACACCTTGGAACTTCCTATTTAAAGAGGTTGTCCGGGTTCAGAGCTGAACCCGGACATACCCTTATATTCACCCAGGCAGCCCGCCTGAACAGGGCATTGGAGCATCTCATGCTCCAATGCCCTCCCTTACCCTGCGCTGGATCGCGCAGGGCAAGGGCTCTTTTATTTACATAACACACTGCCAGGCGGAAGCTTCCACCCGGCAGTGAGTTCGGTGACGTCACCGGCTGTAATGGGCCGGCTTTAGCGCTGCCCTAGCCGTTTTACTGGCTAGGGCAGTGCTAAAGCCCGCCCATCAGCGCCGGTGACGTCACCGGGCTCACTGCCGGGTGGAAGCCTCCGCCTGGCAGAGACCGGTACTTCACCACAACTGGGCTAAATGCCTTTGCCCTGCGCTAATTAGCGCAGGGCAAAGGAGGGCATCGGAGCATAGGATGCTCCGATGCCCTGTTCAAGCGGGCTTCCTGGGTGAATTTAAAGGTATGTCCGGGTTCAGCTCTGAACCCGGACAACCCCTTTAAGCCAGACATCACACTCCCTCCTTGCCAGATTATTGTGCTTCCTGCCTCTATCTAGCTCCTGAGTGTCCTCCTAAACTGCTTTGCTTACTTGTGTTCTGAACAAGGATTGTTACCTGACCACGTTCCTGCCTTATCCTAAACTGCTCTGCTTACTTGTGTACCCGGACCCGGACTGTTATTCGTCATTTCTTGCTTCAGCTACTCTAGTGCACCAGATCGTCTCAGCCATTGCCTTCTTACCCACCTTCCAGGCCTAGGCCATTCCTCATATCAGGTGAGCAATTGTGGCATCACTCTTACAGAATAGTCTGGCCAAAATATCGAGTCCACTATGACAACCTTAAGGAAACACGTTTCCGGACTACAGGAATTTGGTGCCACCTATCAAGAAAAATTTTCATAGCTACATAGCTTAGTACAAAATCAACAAAGAAATTATTGAATTTCAAAGACAACTTTTGGATGTGCATGGTTCAGCCAGAGATGCATGCATGCCATTACCATCAAAGTTCAATGGTGATCAACATCATTATTGGGGGTTTCTTAATCAATGAGGCATTGATTTTCATATGCAACCAGCTCCATTTACCAGTGACAAGAAAAAAGTATTGTTCATCATCAATCTTTTGACAAACGAAGCTCTTGCACCGCCTTCTCCATATGTGGAAACAAATATTTTTTTGAATGAATTGAATAACTTTGTCTCTGCTGTGAATCAAGTTTTTGATGACCCTAACCGTTGTTCCACAGCTAAAGCCAAACTAGATAATCTACGACAAGGAAACGTTCAGGGACTGAATACACTGAAGAATGAAATCTAGCAGGCCAGAAAAGCCAAGTTTTGGTGAGAACTTTCAGAACAAGTTAAAGATGAGCTTGCTAGAGTGGAAGCCCCAATGATTTGGAGGACTTTATTCAATTGTGTGTCCGAGTTGATAAGAGACTTTCTGAAAGAAGGAGGGAAAAACTATGGGCATAGGGGAATAGACCTTCCATGGGACAGTGTAGAGATGCTTCGTGATATTGCTAGTGGTGGTGGGTGGTGGTGTATCCCTGGGAGCCTCAGGCCCTAGGAATCCACCTAAAGCACCTGTATTATGATCCACGATTGGTAAATACAACACTAGGGTGAGACATTAATCCACTTACTAACCACCAACAGCCTTTTTGTGTACCTGTCTCTGTCTCTCTCTTGAATCTCCTCCTACTCCCCTCTCCTTAGACATCTATGGACTGTATGCCATGGTCACACGTGGATTGGTCCCTTGACATGTCTATATGATAATCCCTGCCAGAAATCAAAGGCCAGCCTTGGCTTTCTTGTGCAGATTCCATGGCAAATACAAATCAGAGAAATTCACCAGGTTAGCATAGTCTGAGGCAGGTTTTTTTTTTTTTGCAACAATTTAATTCCTTCAACTTTAATTGTTTAACCATACATTAACAGGAAGTAGAACTGAATATTTATAACAATACTGATATAATTATATGAAACAAATCTGTAAATCTGAATTGTATTATTTTTGATCATTTAATTACTGACTTCCTAATAGAAAATTAATAATTGCTTATTGGACTTGTATAGAACATATGTTACAACAGGTAAGCATGATATATGATTAGCTCATAAGTGAGCTAATGTAATTATATTTACTGTATTAGGTATAGGCATCAAAACTAGATTAACAATGAAAGTGAATCATGCATCATTTGTCCTTATATATAAAATTAAATTTAATCCCTCATATGGACAAATAAGGATAGCTGCTAAAAATCGGCAAAATTGACATGGTGAAACTGATATACACTATATGAACAAATGTATTGGGACACCTACACATTACACCTACATAGGAGCTTTTAGGATATCTTTAACGTAATGTGAATTTGAAAGATTTCAGAATGAATACGTTTATGCAGGGTAAGTGAATAAATATACACACAAACACAAACAAATCACATACTTAATAATAAAAAGTAAGTAGACATCACTAGCCTAAATATGCAACATACAATATGGGGTGGCACTCCTGTCGACATGTCGTAGCACATGGGTGACAACCCAGGGTGTACAAGAAATAGGGCAAATCAATACTTACATCCTACCTAGAAGTGCCAATTAATTGTTAGTGCAGACCCCAGTTATTCCCATCTCCAGTGTGCATCACAAATGTCTCTGAGATCAGTCAGGAACGTGTTCTTATCCACACAATGGGGGATGTGTACTACATTACATGGCACATCATTACACAGAATGATAATAATAAAAGGGAACAGAATTATAGGGACAGCACCAATCACTACTTAAAAAATACCCTTACAATATATTCCACCCGTGGTTCTTCCACTTTAATTCATTTTTACCAACCAACATAATACAAAATAAAATACAAAATAAAAAAAACAAATGTGTGTTGGACTAAAAAGAAGTGTCTCACTGAGGTCTTCTTCACTTCTGATCTTCTTGGATATCAAAATCTCTGGTGCAAAGTCATTTGTCCATTCCTTGATGTTCTGAGCATCGGCATGGCCTTTTTGTGTTGTCTATTACCCCTCCTTATGTATTTGAAGGGGTTTTATATCAGTAGGTGTTAGTCCATTATCTTGTCTGTGGGAGGAGCTTTGACACTAGGGCTTCCTCCCCTCACTGGTCTGCCGATCATTGCATCAGCCCTGCTGGTTTGTCAGGAAGTCTTGGGCAGACGATTACCTTTGAGGTCTATCCCTGGACAGCTGTAGTACTAGCAGCAAGGCCTTGTTCAGCATGGCAGACCAGTGGTTGAAGACTTGTTGAAGACAGGTCATCAAAAACTGTGTATTACCACACCTGGTGTCGTTAACTTGGGCAGCCCCTGAACACTACTGAGGTCCCCAGTCCTGAACAGCAGATACAACCTGCACTTAGGAAAGAGGTAACAGTTCCACACAGTCTTGAATATGTCATTAAATGGGTTCTCCAGGAATTAAGAAAATGAAAATGCCTAAATATTACTTTATTATAAATATATTCTCAAATACTTTTCATTATTTATAATGGCTCATTTTGTCTGGGGAGCAATTATTAGGAGAAACAAAATGGCCGCTGTCCCATCATCGTTCACACAAAACCTGTCTTAATCACACATGAGGACAAGTTACTTTACAACACTGAGGTAAAGAGTTGCCTCATCCTCCTCTCTGCACTGCTTGTCAGAGATTACGATCTCGAATAACGTTTAATATGATATTTCGCTGAATCTTTGTGGGAATGGAGTTTATGAGGAGACATGAAGTACGGAGGGGAAGGACAGGACAGACTGTGGTAATGTGGGGCTGTGGTAATGGAGACTGCATACAAGAGCTGCTGCTCATTAGTCACATCCCCAACTCCTCTCTGTACTTCATATCTCCTCATTTTCTCCATTCCCACAGAGATTCACCTGTATTCAGGATCAGGATTCCTGACAAGCAGAGCAGAGAGGAGGATGAGCCAGCTCTATAGCTCATTGTCGTGAAGTAACTTGTCCTTCTGTGTGGTTAGGACAGCGGCCATTTTATTTCTCCTAATGATTGCTCCCTATACAAAATAAGCCCTTCTAAGTAATAAAAGATATTTGTGAAAATATTTAATATAAAATAATATTTAAGTATTTTCATTTTTTTAATTCCTGGAGAACCCCTTTAAATTCAATCAAAAAAACTCATCCCATGTCAGGAAACGCTGTTGATGGGGTGGTTTCCTCTCCACCCCTGCATCAAATGGATCAAATAAAACAAAAAAAAGTCCTTGAACTTTTGTCAGTCCAACACTGTATTTAAATAACATTTTCCAGTGGTAGCATAGACGTCCTCTGTCAAAGCCAAATAAACTTTTATAAAACCTTAAACCTGATCTAATTATCTGTATATTAACATTAATATTACTCAACTAATCCTTGTCTTCATCCTTCAACACATTAAACATAAAGCAATTCATAGGTATTTTTCTCAGTGTCACGTGTAAATAAAAAAACACAACTCCATTAAAATTAAAATTACATTTATTTGTGACCCTTCTAAGATACCCAATGTTGTTTTGTGGTTTACTAATGTGTTGTGTTGTATTGTGCATTCTGCACTTAATACCTTTTGACTAGAGATGAAACACGTGGATGTTCTGTGTGTGACCTATAGCCATTTTTTGGGGTGCGGCCAGTATACTTCTCTACTCTGCCAATATAACAGATAATGATCTTGAGCCAGGAGGTGGAGGTCCGAGTAGATGAGGAGGAGGTGTAAGTGGCAGATGTGGAGGAGGCGGGGGAGGAAGCCGAGACTGTTTCTGTTTTTTTTTTTTAATGTGTCAATTCTGTGTGTGACCTTTAGGCATTTTAGGGATGCGGCCAGTATACTGCTCTACTCTGCCAATATAAGACATAATAATCTTAAGCCAGGAGGAGGCAGAGGTGGCAGTGTAGGCAGAAAAGGCAGACGAGGCGGACATGGCAGTGTAGGCGGACCGAGGAGGTAGCAAACATTTTTTTTTCTTTTAAATTGTTTTTCTTTTTTCTTAAATTTTGTTTTTTTGTTTTGTTGAGGTCCCAAAACATTGGGAAATAGCAAAGAGAATGCACAAAGTGTGCTGGAGCATAACAATTGATGATATTCCCTCTACTCTGCCTATATAAGACCCAATAATCTTGAGTCAGGAGGTGGAGGTCTGAGTGGAGGAGGAGATGGACGTGGCGGTGCAGGCGGAAGAGACCGATGAGTTGGACGTGGCGGTGTAGGCAGAAGAGAATAGGAGGTGGACAACAAATTTTTTTAAAATTTTGTTTTTAATTATTATTATTTTATTTTATTTTTTTTTTGTTTGTGGAGGCCTCAAAACATTGGGAAATAGCAGAGAGAATGCACAAAGTGCACAAGAATATAACAATGGCTGGGTTTGGCCGGTATACCTCTCTAATCTGCCCAAGGTACAGACAAGCCCTGTGGGATCCAAGCCTGGTTCATTTTAATGTACATGAACTTGTCCACGTTGGCTGTGGACAGGTTGATGCGCCTGTCTGAAATCACCCCCTGCCATGCTAAACACACGTTCGGAAAATACACTTGCTGCAGGGTGACCAGCACCTCCAAGGCATAAAAGGCAAGCTCAGGCCATGTGCCCACTTAGGAGACCTAGAAGTATAATGGGACAGAGCCATCAGTCGGTACGTGCAGACGTGTGCACACATACTGTTCCACCATGTTGCTGAAATGCTGCCTCCTGCTAAGACGGTCCATATCAGATGGTGGTTCTGGATGTTGTGGCATGCTGACAAAGCTTTTCCACATTTTGGCCATGCTAACCCTCCCTTCTGAGGTGGTGGCGGTGCCCCAGCTGCGTCAGCGACTTCGTCCTTCGCCTCCTTCTTGTGCTTCCACTGTGCCCCCACTGTCACCATCAGTTGTGCGTATACCAGTGTGCGCTTGTACTCGCCCATTTTCCGATCACGCTCCAGTGACGCATGTAAGGACGGCACTTTGTCCTTGTAGCAGGGATCCAGCAGGGTGGCCACCTACAAGTAGTAATCAGAATGAGGGCAACTCAGCGGTCGTGGAACAGACAATGCAGCATGTACAGCGCAACACGGCAAAACGTCCTGCATGGAGGCCCACTTGCTGGTGATGAAGTGGTGCTGTTTAGCAGAGCGACTCACCCGTGCATGCTGCAGCTGAAACTTCACTTACCCACCTGCTGCTCGCACAGTCTCTCCAGCATGTGCAAGGTGGTTGGCCCACGGAAACCTCGCCAGCAGAATAATCTAAGGGCATAAGTGACTGCTGCACGACTTAGGGGTTCAGGCAGGGTTGAGGTGGAAGAAAGATGCCATGGGCCACCGGTGCCAACTCAGCACTTTTAGCAGGGGACCGGGTGGAAGACAAGGAACTAGAGGCACTTTCAGCCATCCAATCTACTACCACCTCTACTTGTTCTGGCCTCACCATTCATTGAGTGGTATTTGGGCCTACAAAATGACACAGAAGAAGGTGTTTAATTTGGGCGCTTAGCTGGCACAGATCGACAATGCCCTCTCCCTACAGCAGGAGCTCCACCAACCGCACCACGACTGCAGCCATGTCCCCGAGTTGATGCTCCTCTCATTTTTTTACAGTTACCCTTACGATCACCCAGCAAAGTGGCTGACAGACTGACAATTGTGTTTCTGTGTCATGAGTGCAAATTAAGTGTATAGCATCCCAAAAAATCGGACACCATCACAATTAATAGACTGATTAACTCTCCTATTACAGTAATATGGATGCAACGGTGGACTTTGGAACCCCAAAAAATGGCTTTGATTAACCGACACAAATAACAGACTGATTTATTGTGCTACTACAGTAAGACGGATGCAACGGTGGACTTTGGAACCCCAACAATTTGCTTTGTGTTGCCGACACAATTAATGGACTGATTTAATCAGCTATTACTGTAAGACGGTTGCAACAGTGTACTTTGCCGTGTTACAGGGACAATTGAATTGTTTTGCACCCAAAAAAATAGCTATGTGTCACCAACACATTTAACAGATGGATTAACTATTGTATTTCCGTGTCACAGGGGAAATCTAAGAGTTTTGCACCCAAAAAACAGCTATGTGTCACCGACGCAATTAACAGATGGATTAACTATTGGATTTCCGTATCAATGGTGCAAAGGAGTAGTATTGCACCGACTAAAAATGACTGCATGTCACCCACAGACTGAAAAGCACAATTAAAAGCGTTATCTGAGTTATATTTATTGATGACCTATCCTCAGGATAGATCATCAATATCAGATCGGCGGGGGTCAGACTGCACTGCCGCCTCCTCTTCATTGTTTACCTGCTCGCTGTAATATCAGTAGTGGTAAGCAGGTGTAATTACACCGAACAGTCCCATTCATTTCAATGGGGCGGATCGCTCCTATACAAGTGTATAGGAATGAGCCGTCCCATTGAAATAAATGGGGTGGCTTGGGTGTAATTACACCTGCTCACTGCTGCAGATGTTACGGCAAGCAGGTAAATAATGAACAGGAGGCAGAGCTGGCACGGCACGCGCCTCCTCTTCAAACAGCTTATTGGTAGGGGTGCTGGGAGTCGGACCTCCGCCGATCTGATATTGATGACCTATTCTGAGGATAGGTCATCAATAAATATGACTTGAATAACCCCTTTAAGTATTGTATTTCTGTGTCACTGGTGCAAAGGAGTAGTATTGCACTGACCAAAAATGCCTACAGGTCACCCACAGACTTCTTAAAAAAATAAATAAAAACCTAACACTGTCCCTCAGTGCAGCAGCGTCCTGTTCCCACACTAGTTAGAGCAGAGTAGCGACGCACCACGTGATCCATGATTTATGCACGCAGGGTCACAAGGTGTGCCGACAATCACAGTTATGCCTATACTAGGCATGACTGTGATGGCTTCCAAGTACCCACAGCTTAAATGCTTATTGCTTGGCTGTGCTGCAGCCTTTCAACAAGCTTTATTTAAAATTCAAACATGGATTTTCATGCCAGTGTCCATGTTCGGGTACCTGGACACCATGATGTTCGGTATGAACCCAAATGGTGCGGTCCAGGTGCGTTCATCCCTACATTTGGCATTTTGGTTTGCAGAAGTACCCAGCTTTTCTTGATGTTGAAATAAATAGACTGTTTTTTTCATGAAAGAACACATGACTTCTCGTCTTTCATCGGGTGTCTTATAACTAAGGGATGGACACAAGGGCTGTCTTTGTGTCTGTGCCATCCACCTTGTCTTTCTCCCTCCTTACTAGGTTATCTAAGTCTACCCCTTCCAGTCGGACGGTGCGATCCTCCCTCTTTCAATCAGTCTGTTCTCAATTGTTTATAAGGACAGCTCTCTGTTGTTATGAGAACATTTAACATGTTACAGTTGACATATAACATCAAATATAGAAACAAACAAATCTGACAATCCAGACATAAACACATGAAGGGCCCATAAAAAAACGTTTCACTGAAAAATGTAGAGCTCAAGCAAAAATGTTGTTACCAATAAAAACAAAAAATATCCCAAGAAAAAAGTCTAAATTTGGTGACCGAAATTTATCTTTTCTTGAGTCCAAAGGCAGCACAACACAAAGGGTTAATGTCTTACTCCTCCCGTCTAGGACAGAAGATAAATCATTAGTAAATCAGACTAATTAACCTCCCTATAAAGGAGGACACACCTACTAGGTAGATGTGTTTTTTCCAAGCAGTCTTTTTCAGGGAGGGATATTTTGTGCTACCATTGGACTCAAGGAAATATAAATTTCGGTAAGCAAATTTAGACTTTCCTTATCGTCCTACAGGTAGCACAATACAAAGGGGTCTGAAAAGCAGTATTAAACAAGGGGGGGTTTGAAATAGTAGCCAAATTATGTTAATAAATTTTTCCCAGGTGCCAGGTGATGTGGCCGGCCTAAGAATCGAACACCCAGACAGCTTTGCTGGTCAAACGATTCTCTCCTGAGCCACGTCCAGAGAGCCAATTTTATTAGATGTACATGGTGGATCTAGCTCCCCCCTTTAGCCATCAATTTTAATATATCCAATCACAAGCATACAAGTATACATTAAAGCAACTAATCAGAAAACATAATGGCATAAAAAATGACACATAGACATACATGCATTACTCATCTATCTGGAAAATTCCATGCCCAAATATATCAAATTCCTCCAAGCTCCTCATCTCCCAGCCTAGCTAACTTCCTATAACAAATGGTGGTGACAAAAGTAACAAAAGTAATGGTGATTTATTTTAAGCATAAGCTGCAGAAAATGGAGATTAATAAAGAAAATGCAGACTATTTGATAATTACATACAACTTAGCACAGTTTTGTTCATCAACTACTTAATTTCTTTCACAATCACATGTCTGTCAAAGGCTGAATCGCAAGCAACAGATACATCCAACTTATATTGTTTTGTAAAGGTGCATGGAGAAGACCATGTAGCAGCCTTGCATATTTGATCCAATGCTTTTTTTGTCTTTTCTCTGCCCAAGCGACTAAGTGAACCGAGTTGAGTGTGCTGTAACTCCAACTAGAACTGGAGTACTTGAAATTTACAGTCATGGCCAAAAGTTTTGAGAATGATACAAATATTAATTTTTACAAAGTCTACTGCTTCAGTTTTTATAATGGCAATTTGCATATACTCCAGAATGTTATAAAGAGTGATCAGCTTAACAGCAATTACTTGCAAAGTCAATATTTGCCTACAAATTGAACTTTATCCCCCAAAACACATTTCAACATCATTGCAGCCCTGCCTTAAAAGGACCAGCTAACATCGTTTCAGTGATTGCTCCATTAACCCAGGTGTGGGTGTTGATGAGGACAGGGCTGGAGATCAATCTGTCATGATTAAGTAAGAATGACACCACTGGACACTTTAAAAGGAGGCTGGTGCTTGGCATCATTGTTTCTCTTCTGTTAACCATGGTTATCGCTAAAGAAACACGTGCAGTCATCATTGCACTGCACACAAATGGCCTAACAGGGAAGAGTATCGCAGTTAGAAAGATTGCACCTCAGTCAACAATCTATCGCATCATCAAGAACTTCAAGGAGAGAGGTTCCATTGTTGCCAAAAAGGCTCCAGGGCACCCAAGAAAGACCAGCAAGCGCCAGGACCGTCTCTTAAAAGTGTTTCAGCTGCGGGATCGGGCTACCAGCAGTGCAGAGCTTGCTCAGGAATGGCAGCAGGCAGGTGTGAGTGCATCTGCACGCACTGTGAGGCGGAGACTCTTGGAGCAAGGCCTGGTCTTAAGGAGGGCAGCAAAGAAGCCACTTCTCTCCAGAAAAAACATCAGGGACAGACTGATATTCTGCAAAAGGTACAGGGAGTGGACTGCTGAGGACTGGGGTAAAGTCATTTTCTCTGATGAATCCCCTTTTCGATTGTTTGGGACATCTGGAAAACAGCTTATTCGGAGAAGACAAGGTGAGCGCTACCACCAGTCTTGTCTCATGCCAACTGTAAAGCATCCTGAAACCAGGTGTTGTGTGGTGTTGCTTCTCAGCCAAGGGAATCGGCTCTCTCACAGTCTTGCCTAAAAACACAGCCATGAATAAAGAATGGTACCAGAATGTCCTCCGAGAGCAACTTCTCCCAACCGTCCAAGAGCAGTTTGGCGATCAACAATGCCTTTTCCAGCATGATGGAGCACCTTGCCATAAAGCAAAGGTGATAACTAAATGGCTCAGGGAACAAAACATAGAGATTTTGGGTCCATGGCCTGGAAACTCCCCAGATCTTAATCCCATTGAGAACTTGTGGTCAATCATCAAGAGACAGGTGGACAAACAAAAACCTACAAATTCTGACAAAATGTAAGCATTGATTGTGCAAGAATGGACTGCTATCAGTCAGGATTTGGTCCAGAAGTTGATTGAGAGCATGCCAGGGATAATTGCAGAGGTCCTGAAGAAGAAGGGTCAACACTGCAAATATTGACTTGCTGCATTAACTCATTCTAACTGGCAATATAAGCTTTTGTTACTCATAATATGATTGCAATTATATTTCTGTATGTGATAAAAACATCTGACAAACACACATAAAAACCAGAGGGCAGCAGATCATGTGAAAATATAATATTTGTGTCATTCTCAAAACTTTTGGCCATGACTGTAGAAGCAGACTTTAACAGTATTCTTAATCCAAGCAGTGTATGCTTGCTGGCTTTTATACCTCTCTATAAACAGCTGGTCAGCCGTCCTGAAGGACCCTGGTTCTCCAATGACCAGTAGATGAAGCTTGTCTTGTTCAGCTGACTGGGGATACTGACAGATGAATTTCTTAACTTACATTCATGTCAGGTGAGAGCTTTGGTAGGATATAGATAGAGATGAGCGAACATGCTCGTCCGAGCTTGGTGCTCGTTCGAGCATTAGGGTATTCGTACATGCTCGATACTCGGACGAGCATCTTGCGATACTCGAGGAAATGGCATCTTCCTCTTCCTGTTAGGCACCTTTTTCTCAGCCAATCAACATGCAGGAGAGTCTTTGGTACCTTCTAGCATCACGTGGAACCCCTACAAGTCGATAGCAGGGATTGGCTGGCCAGATCAGATGACCTGGGAATATAAGAATCTGGTCCTGCGCTGCTCGCCTCAGACGCCGCCTGGATGAGATTAGGGATAGAGCTGCTGTCTGTCAGGGAGAGTGTTAGGGCCTTAATTTAGATTTTGGTTAGGCAGGAATCATCCTCAAAGAACCCAACAGCCCTTCTAAGGGCTACAAGCACCTTTTTTTTGGTCTCCTCCTGGCTGCTGGCTGGGACTTGTAGTGTAGCTACCGCCATCTTGGCTGCACACTGTGCACAGCGACTGGTGGCAGAAAGGGGACAGCACGTGGTCCACACAGACCACAAAGAAATTGCCCAAAGTCCTCTCAGTACTAATTTTTGCTGCTGCTGTACCTTGGCTTGCTGGAATCTGTAGTGCAGTCTAGGGAATACGTTTTTTCTCTCAGTTATATATACTACAGTGCAGTGAACAATTCTGTAGTGTGCTATACAGTAACCTCATTCTAAACAGTACGTTTTTTCTCTCAGTTATATATACTACAGTGCAGTGAACAATTCTGTAGTGTGCTGAACAGTAGCCACATTCTAAACAGTGCGTTTTTTTCTCTGTTATATATACTACAGTGCAGTGAACAATTCTGTAGTGTGCTGTACATTAGCCACAGTCTAAAGACTATGTTCTTTCTCTCAGTTATATATACTACAGTGCAGTGAAAAATTCTGTCGTGTGCGGTACAATAGCCACAGTCTAAAGACTACGTTTTTTCTCTTAGTTATATATACTACACTCCAGTGAAAAATTGAGTGGTGTGCCGTACAATAGCCGCAGTCTAAAGACTAAGTTTTTTCTCTGTTATATATACTACAGTGCAGTGAAAAATTCTGTCATGTGCGGTACAGTAGCCTCAGTCTAAAGACTACGTTTTTCTCTCAGTTATATATACTACAGTGCAGTGAAAAATTCTGTCATGTGTGGTATAGTAGCCTCAGTCTAAAGACTACATTTTTCTCTCAGTTATATTTACTACAGTCCAGTGAAAAATTGAGTGGTGTGCGGTACAATAGCCGCAGTCTAAAGACTATGTTCT
The DNA here is from genome assembly GCA_900303285.1 of Rhinella marina. Classification (NCBI taxonomy): domain Eukaryota; kingdom Metazoa; phylum Chordata; class Amphibia; order Anura; family Bufonidae; genus Rhinella; species Rhinella marina. Next base: position 52,006 of record ONZH01013146.1, read on the forward strand.
TTCTCTCAGTTATATATACTACAGTGCAGTGCAGTGAACAATTCTATAGTGTGCGGCACAGTAGCCGCAGTCTAGTGGTGCCACCAACAAGTGACCAAGTTAGTTGAGGTAGCAGGTGAGCCACCCAAACATGTAGCCTGACACAGCATGGTGGTGACAACAGAGTGACCAAGTTAGACTGAGGTAGCAGGTGAAGCACATAAAATTTTACCCTGACACAGCATGGGTGTGACACCCCCAATTGACCAAGTTACTTGAGGTAGCCGGTGAACCACCCAAAAATTTACCCTGACAGAGCATGGCGGTGACAACAGAGTGACCAAGTTAGACTGAGGTAGCAGGTGAAGCACATAAAATTTTACCCTGACACAGCATGGTTGTGACACCCCCAATTGACCAAGTTTCTTGAGGTAGCCGGTGAACCACCCAAAAATTTACCCTGACACAGCATGGTGGTGACAACAGAGTGACCA
>ONZH01013147.1:0-15272 GCA_900303285.1 Rhinella marina
TTTTTTTTTTGAACAATAGTTTTTATTTTTCCAAAGATTAAAGTCATATCAATTATACAACATCCGCTACAAATGCGGGATCTATAGTATGTACGATAAAGTACAGTTACATTCAAATGCAAACCAGTGTAAATTGAAGGTAATACAGATGCAATCTGAAATAACAGAGTATCATGAATAATACAATTATTACATGAACAATTCGGAGGAACGAAGATATAATAGCAGTAATGAGGGTATGGAGGTGAAAAATATCTTGAAAAGAGTGAGATCAAAGCTAAAGCTAAAACTAAAGCTAAAACTATACCTGCCTTATTGCTGACGCCAAGAATATTCCTTGCAATGGGAATTAAAATAGCTTGTCTGGTAACAGACAATGCGAGGAGGTCAGCCAGACGTCCCATCTCCGTTTGAAAAGAGGGAGTTTATGTTGGGATTTAGCGAACATACCCTCATACCAACAATTAGTATTTATTTCTTTAATAATTCTATGAATGGAGGGTAGTTCTTTTTGTTTCCAGCACAGAGCTATTTTTAGTCTTGCTGAGAAAAGAATATGTGCAGTAATAGTTTGGTAAGGGAAAGGAAGGTTACCAATACCTATTGATAGTAAAGCTAGTAGAGGGGAGGGTTGAACTGTAAAAGTACAGAGATGGGAAATCAAGTCAAACACCGCTTTCCAGAAATCTGACACAACCGGACACTCCCACCATATATGCATGTAGGAACCAATATGTGAAAGGCATCTCCAGCACGTAGGAGTAATATCAGAAAAAAATTTATGTAGGTAAACAGGAGTGAAGTACCAGCGATACAATATTTTTCTAGCATTCTCAAGGTGACCAATGTTTTTAGAGACTTTGGAAGTAATTGTGAAGGCTTCAAGCCATTGCTCAGAGGAAATAGAGACCTGGAGATCTTTTTGCCACTTTTCCTTTACTAAAGATAAGGGATCTCCCGAGTAATCTTTGAGTGCTTGATATCCTTTGGAGATACCTTTATTAGTGGTATTTGAGGAAAACAACCAGTTTTTAAGGTTGTTGTTATGTAAGTTTGAACTCAAGGGTCTGAGTGAGTGAAACAAATTTCGAAGTTGTAAGTACTTGAAGAAATCTTTAGCAGGGATATTAAAGTTCCCAGATAGCTGTGAGAAGGGAACAAATATGTTATCAGTCCATAGTTGAGAAATACTAACTAGCCCTCCAGATCTCCAATTTCCCAGCGTTAGGTTTGGAATGGCAATTTCGCATATATTGAGTGGAGAATCGGCGAGACTATTAGGTAATAACAATGCACTGCTAGGAAGACCACCCCAGGTTTTAAACATTGCCCCTACAGTTAGGAAGGGTAGCTGTAAAATTGGTTTAAAAAAGGAAAACGACCCCAGGTAGTGTATTAATATATGGGGCTTCAATAAATGGGACTCTATATGAACCCATTTTTTTGTATAATCTCCCATAAGCAGAGCCCTCATCTGGTCTAGAATGATAGCTTGATGGTAATGATGCAGGGAGGGAGTATTTAATCCACCTTGTGAGGGGTGGAGAATCATAACTGATGTTTTCACTCTCGGCTTTTTCTTTCCCCAAATAAAACGCGAAAGTAGGGTCTGAAGTTTGTTTAAGTAAGTTTTGGGAAGGAAGATTGGGATATTTCTCATTAGGTATATTATCTTAGGTAATATTATCATCTTAATGGCAGCCTGTTTACCTAGCCAAGACAAATTTTGAAGTTTCAGTGCTGATAGACTATGTTTAATAGATTGCAATAAAGGGATAAAGTTCCTGCTGAATAAATTGGTGGGGGGAAATGTTAGGTTGATACCCAGATATGGTAGGGAATCTTTAGAAATAGAGAAGCTATATAAGTTCTTAATGAGGGTCATGGTTTTTTTGGGAAAGACCAGGTTTAAGATCTGCGACTTGGAGACATTTACTTTATTATAGGATGCCCTGCTGAAAGCATCAATTATATCCTTTATTGCATTCAATGAGGATAATGGGTTAGAAGTAATAATAATCACATCGTCTGCGAATAGGCCTATGCGATGTTCAACATCGCCTACAGTCACGCCTGAGATTAATGGAGATGAGCGAATGTGTTGGGCAAAAGGCTCCATGATTAGAGCAAAAATAAGAGGCGATAGAGGACATCCCTGGCGGGTGCCATTTAGAATGCTGAAGGGTTCAGAAAGAAAACCTGATGAGTATACTCTGGCTGAGGGAGTGGAATAGAGAGCCATTACTGCTTCCAGAAAGGAACCCGCAATGCCAAACTTCAGGAGAACCTCCCTAATAAAGCCCCAGTGCACCCTATCAAACGCCTTCTCCGCATCAAGGGAAAGAAGCAGAGAAGGCGTTCGAGAGGAGTGCACCACATCCAGAAGGTCGATAAAGCGCCTTGTTCCATCCGAGGATTGGCGGTTTTTCACAAATCCAATTTGGTCATTATTAATAATACAGGGAAGTATGTCTATCAATCTAGAGGCCAGGATTTTTGAATATATTTTTAGGTCAGTATTGAGTAAAGAAATTGGCCTGAAGTTTGAAGGTCTATCCGGAGTTTTCCCGGGCTTGGGAAGGGTTATGACCAACGCCTGGAGCATCTCAGAAGGAATGTGACCTGTCTCTGTAATTTGGGAAAAGGTGCGGAGAAGGTAAGGGGATAGTACGGCTGCAAAATGTTTGTAGTATTCATTGGTCAGACCATCTGGACCGGGAGTTTTGTTGAGTTTCAGGGAATTGATAGTTTGTTCTATTTCTGAGATAGTGATTTTTGAGTTTAATAAGTCATATTGTTGGGGACTGATATTTGGTAGGGAAATGGAGGATAAAAAACTGTTTATGGTTTCTACAGTAGGATGGGTGCATATAGAGGAGTTTTGGAGACCATATAAATCTCTGTAGTAGGCCGCAAATTCCTCAGAGATTAATTTGGGGTTTAGGATCTTCCGGTTATTACTGTCATAGAGGAAAGGAATTTTCGATTTAATTTCTCTAGCCTTAACTCTTCTAGCTAATTGTTTATTGGCTTTGTTGCCCTGACTGTAGTGGAGAGACTTGGTTCTACGGAGGTGGAAATCATAATTACTTTGAAGATGTAAGTAGAGTTGATAACGGGCTTTCTTAAGTTTAGTTAAGGTGTCTTTGTTCAAGGTTTTTTGGTGTTCTTGTTCAAGGACGTGGATATTATTTACAAGTATATCTGTATGTTTTGATTTGGCCTTTTTTTGGATCGCTGCTAGTTTTAAGAAGTGCCCTCTAAGTACTGATTTATGAGCACACCAAAGGGTAGTTTCAGAGACTTGTTTATTGTCATTCATCTCAAAATATTCCTTGAGTGCGACTGTAGTCAGGTTTTTAGTGACACTAGTGGACAATAACGAGTTATTGAGGCGCCATGGGGATGTGAATGGCGAACTGAACTGTTCTTTGATAACCAGGGTGATGGGCGCATGGTCAGACCATCCAATATCATGAATGGATACCTGGGATACCCTTTGTAGGAGCCATTTATCTGAGATAAAAAGGTCGATTCTAGAATAGGAATTATGTGGATTTGAGAAGAATGTAAAGTCCCTCTCGTTTACATGGAGCGTTCTCCAAATATCAAAGAGACCTTCTTTATGTAGGAGAGATAGTAGTTTGAACGTATTTTTTCCTGATTGGGAGGGATTTTTGTCCATCATAAGATCAGGCGGCATGTTGAAGTCCCCACATAAAAGAAGAGAACCCTGTTTGATCTCTGACACTTTGTTGAGGACCACATTAAGGAATCTCATTTGGTGTTTGTTTGGCGCATATAAGTTAACTATGGTATAAAGTATATTGTTAATGGAACATACTAATATGATAAATCTTCCATCAGAGTCTACAATCTGTTTATGTAGGTGAAAGGACACTGAGTTTTTGACTCCCACAAACACACCCCCTTTTTTGTGAGATGCATGTGAATAAAACATGTGAGGGAACAGGGGATTATGCAATCTATGTGCATCACCTTCGTTGAGGTGAGTTTCCTGGAGACATATGATATCGCATTTATGTTTCTTAACTTCAGCCCAAGTCACAGATCTCTTAAATGGGGAATTCAATCCCTTTACATTAAGGGAGAGAATTTTTAAACCCATAGTGTGGGAAAAAAAACAAGACCTTTGGCAATCCCAATGAAATCAATTAAGAACATTGAATGCATACGTAAAGAGTGTAAAAGGAAATACAATGACTGAACCTCCATTGCTTGAAGTTTCAAAGTCCGGTACTCAAACAGTGGGGTAAGGTAAATGTGTAGATATTTCTCAAGGTTGACATCCAGGCAGGTGAGTATTATATCTTCGGTTGTGACACAAGCTGTAATGAAAAGACAAAAAAAGACAAACCAGAACAACATGCATAAAAACATAACAAAAAAGTCCATATATGAAATTATCGATTTCCTGATGGGGGAAGGATAATATGGACAGAAAGCAGAGGACAATGTGGATGTAATCGTCACAATGTCAGGGAGGCTTTCAGGTGGTGTTTCGAACCATCAGGCACCAAAAGCATTATTAAAAGTTCGCAGATCTGGAGCGATGATAAAAATAAAAATAAAATCAGCAGAGTAGATTAATGAAGAATGATAGAACAGATGGAATACTAAATAAAAGATAGCAAACAAGGTCTATGCTTTGGGAGAAGCTCCAACTTTCGTCCATTCCTGCGCGAGGGTGGGCGGTTTTTTCTTGGGTGGAGATTTTGGAGGTGCTTCAGCGCTGTCCTCTGGGTCAAGAAGTGCCCATTTCTTCAGGGCTGATTCTGTGTCCTTAGGAGTGTTGAGGGTGTAGGTGGTACCATTTCTCCGGACAATCAATTTAACAGGGAAGCCCCATTTATATGGGATGTTATTCTGGCGTAGTATTCTTGTATATTGTATGAATTCCCTGCGTCTTGAGAGCGTTGCAGGGGATAGATCTGTGAATAGAGCTATCTGTTGGAACCGCTCCGGGATAGATGGTTTTTGGCTTGCTGCCTTTAGAAGAGCTTCTTTAACCCGGTAAAAGTGAATGCGGGCTAAAACATCCCTGGGTATTTGGGGTGACAGAGATTTGGGTTTAGGCAGTCTGTGTGCCCTATCAATGATAAGGTCATTTTCTGACGATTCAGGTAGATAGGACACTATTAAATCTTTTAAGAAATCATGCAGCTGTGAATCAGAGATTGATTCAGGAATATTTCTGAAGCGAATATTATTCCTTCGTGATCGATCCTCTAAGTCAGCGAGCTTCAGCTTCATTGCTGCTATGTCATCTTCCATGGCGTTATTAGTGTCCACCAGACTGTTATGAGCCACAACTATCTCCTCCATCTTATCTTCTAAGTGAGCTGTCCTCTCACCTATTGCCACTAGATCAACATGAATAGTAGAGATAGCCTCTTTAATGTCCATATGTATGGAATCTTTCAATTCTTGGAGCATGGCTTTGATCTCTTGTAATGGCGTCTGTGACGCTGAGTGTGAGCCCTGTGAGGCAGTGTGTGAAGAGAGGAGAGGAGCTGATAAATTACTCACATCTCGGTTTGCAGACCCAGCCATGTTAGGAGAGCCGTGGTGTAGATGAACTGGAGAGGTTTTTGCAGACACAGTTCCCGGGGAGCCGCTGTCCGATGAGGCAGGTGAGGAGTGTGCTGTGTGGCGGGAATCGGCGCCATCTTGTGAGCGCGTCTGGGTCGGCTGAAAGAAGGCCGTGAGTTTTGGAGGACTGGTACCCCTCTTTCTTCCTCTGGTCATTCTGTCAGGTTCCCAAAGGGATCCGGAGATATATTTCTTACTGCAGGCAAGAAAAGAGAACGATCTGCTGCGTTATGAGTGTGCCGCTGTGGTGCCTGGCATGGAGCTCCTCACTTAAGCGTCTGCTCTGCTCGGCATCCGGCCACGCCCCCTGCATTTTCGTTTTGCGCTCCCTGCCTTCAAACAGCCATAACTCTTTTATTTTTCTGTTCACATAGCTGTATGAGGGCTTGTTTTTTGCGGGACAAGTTGTACTTTCCAACGCCACCATTTAATATTACATATGGTGTAGTGGGAAGCGGGAAAAAAATTCCAAATGGGGTGAAATTGCAAGAAAACCGCTATTCCGCTACAGTTCTACGGGTTTCTTATTTACAGCGTTCGATGTGCATTAAAACTGACCGGTTACTTTCATTCTACTGGTCAGTACGAATCCGGCAATACCTAATATGTATAGTTTTTCCTGCGTTTAGATGGTGATAAAATAATTAGAAAGTTGCCCTTTTTTTTTTTTTTTTTCCTTGTCATATCTTGACCCCTATAACTTTTTGGTATTTATGTGTACAGAGCTGTATGGGGGCTCATTTTTTGCGGGGCGGTCTGAAGTTTTTATTGATACCATTCTGGGGTGTGTATGACTTTTTGATCACTTTTTATTTAATTTTTTTTAGAAAAAAAAAGGGACAAAAAACTGCGAATCGCCATTTGGACGCTTTTTTCCGCCACACAATTCGCCGTATTGAAATTTTTTTTTTATATTTTAAAAGTACGGGCGTTTTCGGTCACGGTGATACCCATGATGTCTATATTTATTGTTATTTAGGTATTTATTTTTTACTTATACGGAAAGGGGGGTGATTTGAACTTTTATATCTTTTTTATTTTTTATATATTTTTTAACATTTTTTTTTAATTTTTCTGTGATTATTTTAAAGCTCAAATATCATCTGATCTATTGTGTTTTGTTTTTTTTCTTTATGAGCAATCATGGATTTACTAGATGCAGTTAAAACCATGAATTGCTCATTTCTTATCCTGGCCTGCCATCTAGTGGCCAGAATAAGAATTGCAGTTTGAAAACTGTAATCCTCACCAGCGAGGATTACAGTTTTCATATGGTGTACAGACACCCCGATTGGCCAATCGGGGCGTCTGTACACCACCCGGAAGCGTGGGCTTCCGGGTTCAGACGCATCCTGATGCCGTGATCACGTGTGATCACGGCATCAGTAAGGCCCAGGAAGTCTCCGCAGACGGAGGTAAGATGCGGCAAGTCTCTGCTGTTAGAAACAGCAGAGACTTGCCGGCCATGACGCCCGCCGCACCCGCGAACGGGCGTCATGTCCCTGCACCGCCCGCGCGCCGTACATGTACGGCGGCGGTCGGGAAGGGGTTAAAGAGGACCTTTCATGGGATTTTTAATCTACTACCTTATGACATAAAATTATAAACCCCCGGACGAAGGCACGCCGAAACGCGCGTCGGGGTAACGCCATCCCTGGCCCTTCATTTGGTCTGCATTGTGTTTGGTGAGCAGTGTTTGATATGCTATATTTGGGGTTGGTAACATCTTGTACTGACCTCTTTTTGACAAACATGAGCAGTGGTTACTTACATTGATAGGTCCCGCATTGTTGGCTTTGTTTAATACTATATCTGTGGTGTTCAGATACATGTGACTATATGTTATAAGTATATAGTATAATATATATATTATATAATATATATAATATATATATATAGTATAATACTGTTCAGCCATTTTTGTGTGCATGGTTATTGGCATATATATTTATTTGTCACATGTATCTGACCCCATATTGACTGTCATTGTGGCAGCACATATTCTATTATAGTATGGTGTGGGACCATCTTTGCATATTTATTGTTTTGTCTTATTTTTATGATTATTGCTCATCTGTATACTACTGTGTTTATTGTACTATTACATTTCATGTATGGGCTAGGGATGGTGTTTTCTTGCACTGTTACCCTCCCTTTATAACATGAATTTTTTAATCTGTTTTATGTGATGTAATAAAGATTTTCATATTTTCATAGTACTATAGTGGCTCCATTTGTCTTCTTATAGACACTGGTTGTGGTTTACCTTATGACATAGTCCACGTGTGGCAGATGCTGTTCCTCGCAAGAACACCCTGCACTATTGTGAAACTAGCCTTAGTCAGGAGATTGAACACAATGTTCTGCATCTATTAGCAAATTCTAATCACACTGTGTTCCACCTTGCTCTCCTATGGTTCTGGTCACCTGTTTTTTTAGCCCGATGAGTGAGACCAGTGATCCACGTCAGTGGATTTTCCACTGCTTTACACCTTGGAACGCTCCTACATACATCCAGTCATCTTACCAGATGTTGCATCACGCTCTGCGCATGCCACTTCCTGGCATCCCACCGATGGCGTTGCTATGATTTTCTTATTATAAATATGTTAAAACACCTGGCATTCTGGAGACTCCTGATTCCACCCTTGACTTGAAGTGAGAAGGGTGAGAAGTGTCTTCAGCAAATCTTTTTTTTTTTTTTGTAAAATATTTTTATTGGGTTTTAATTTAAAGCAACAATACAATGACTATCAAATGTTCAGTATTGAAACATATGCATGGTACAACCTTTATGCCATTCAGGAACAGTCAGATATAGACAGAAATAGTACAATATAAGTTACGTAGCAGTGCAATTGTCTTAACATAGATAGGTGCTAATGCTGAAAGGGGTTGTGACCTCCAAGTTAAAGTCTTTGATAAGGGATGTAAGGAAGATAAAACTGAAATAAAGCAATATAAACAGAGAAACACAATAACATAACCTGTGATAATAGAGGCAGGTATTCACATTTGATCAGTTTAAAGAGAATCCCAATGCTGTAACCTAATTGGTCTGCAAGGTGAATCACATGGGTTAGTGTAGGTTTTTAACTGGAGCTATTATTTAGTCAAGGGTCTAGTAGGGCTGGGTGTAATTCCAACCATTTTGACCACTTAAAGTGCAATGTAGTGAGAGAGCCATTCCTTTGAGCTAGCACCCTTTCACATCTAAAACTGTTACGTACAGTGGATTTCACCTCAGATAAGGAGGGTATTAATTAGAGATGAGCGAATCATTCAAAAAATTATTCGCCGAACATTCGCCGAACTTTTCCTAAAATTCGTATATTCGACGAATAGATTTGTTGTATTTGCGTACAAAATATACGTTATTATGTGCTATTAGCGAACATTCGCTCACTAATAACGAATGTTCATTTACAAAATGTACGCAACTTCTTAGAAGACGTACGCATGAGCGTACAAATAGCTTACGAATCTCAGCGTACTATTGTCTAAGCGATTACTTAATACGCAGGCACGTACGAGGAGAGGCCGCGGCGTGCACTCCTCAGAGGCAGAGCGAATATTCGAGACATATATACGGTATAGTGCAAATACATTATTATAGGTATTATTATAGGTATATAAAAAATTTAAATATCACCTACCTAGTATGCTCACGGACATGTTTAAGTCTCTTTTCTGCTGACGCTTGTCAGAGAACTGGAGCAGAGTCCCAAACTCAATCGCAATTTGTAATCCACATAGGTAAAATTGTAATCCAAATGGGTAAAAAAAAAGCAGCAAAGGTTCCCTAAAAAACTCTCTTTCAAGGGGCTCCCCAAATAACCTGAAAAGGGGGAAAAAGGGATGAGGCGCATGAATGCGCAACTTAATTTCCTGAGTTGCCTCGTCATCCTCCCGCGCTGGAGAAAGGGGCAGAACTACCAGGGAGGAGTCTGCATCTCTGAATTGAATTTGTACGCAACATCGTATAGAGTAACTACCAGGGAAAAGTCTGCATCGCTGAATTGAATTCGTACGCGACAGCGTATAGAGTAACTAAATTATACGTAGAATAGCGTATAATTTATAGGACACACTACGTAGCAAATGCGTACAAAAGTGAAGCAGATCACCTAATATTCGGATTCGCTTCACAGCTGAAAAATCCCAAGATTCGATACGAATCTACGAAGCGGCAAATAGATTCGCTCATCTCTAGTATTAATGTGGATTTCCAATGTCTCACTATTGCTATTTTGGATGAGTGGAATAAATGACAAATTATAGTCCTAATATGGCATGGAAAAGAGTCAACATTAACTAACAAGAGTGCCGTCTCAGGTTGCAGTTGGGATGAAGTGGGGTTCACCTGCTTTATTATATCAGATACAGACTGCCAAAAAATTTTTGGGCAGACCCAAAATATGTGGTACAATGAACCAGTGTCGTTGCATTGCCTCCATTGTACATGCGAGCTAGCTGGTCTGGCGTATAATATCATCTTGGTAATAGTTTGCAGTATTGCTCCCAATGTGTAGCACATTTTGTAGAGGAGTGTGTTCAAAAAATAGCTTTACGCCAACTGGCGTCTGTAATCTGTAATCTTTTTCCCATGCTAGCATAGCAGAGTTTTTGCTGAAAACATTATTGTGAGTGAGCGCAGCATACAGTAGCTTGATACCCTTTTGTCTCGCAATAATCCCATATTTCATCAGGTCGTTCATAATGGTAGGAGTGTCAATATGTGTTGAAAAAGTGGAACCCATGAATGATGTAATTCTGTTATAAGTATGCTGTTCAGAAATTGGCAGCTGATATTTCACAGTAAGTTGCTGGAATGGCATTAAGCCCTCTGTGGTGATTATGTCTGATATAGATGCTATGCGTTTTTCCACCCAACCATCAATAGGCAAATCTGGCATGAATGCCTTCAAGGTCTCCAACTTGATCTGGACCTTTGACCTTTGTAGGTGGGACAATACTGGAATGCAATTGACTGTGGTTCGGAAGGCCTAAAAGGACGACCAACCGAGTAACCCCTGTCATTCTTGCCTCAATGTTAGGCCATAATTTTTTACTGCATTCTTCCGCCCCCGTGTTTGGTCTGATCTACTAAGAAGGCTAAATAATAGCCCTCCAGATCAGGAAGACCCATGCCACCATGATGCTTAGCTTTGATCATCCAGGAGTATGCCAATCTAGGTCTCCTTCCCTGCCCGATAAAGGATGTCATCTGGGAGCGAAGTGAAAGGAAGATAGGTAATGTACGAAAGACATATAAGATGCGAGGTAAAATGAACATTTTGCATAGGATTATTCTAACCATCCAACTTAACTCATATTTCGCCAATCTTTTCATTTCTGCATCTAATGAAATCATTAAGGAGTGAAAGTTAGCCTTCACAAGCTGAGTACTCGAGGACAGGGGCATTGCTAAGGTCTCAAAAAATCCGGGGCCCAAGCCCCAATGCATATGGCCCAATTCTCTAAGTCGACCACCTGCCCCCCTTCTGCAGCAGCACTTACCTTTCACATCCAGGGCCTCCAGGTGACGTCTCCTCTGATGTAGATCTTCTCTGTCATCATCTTCGGTCTGGATTTCTCTCAGACGCCTCGTCTCTGCAGAGTGTGACACACAGACATTTTAGCTTCCTCACATTTCATCATCTCCCAACCTGGAGTCCCCACAGTATTATCCTGCTGCTCGCTGTGCCCCCCAATACCCACAAATACTATCCTGAAGAAATATCAGTGCCCCCCCACATAATAATAGTTATAAAATGCCCTAATTAGTAATACTGCCCCCTACAGTGCCCCCAACAGTGATAATGCTCCTCAAAAGTGTCCCCATCAGTAGAAGAGCCCTCCAGTATTAATGATACCCTCACAGAGCCCCCAGTAGAAATAAAGCCCTCCTACTGTTCCCCCAGTGGTAATAAAGCTCTCTACAGACCCCTCAGTAGTAATAAGATTCCCCCATAGTGCTCTTAGTAGAAATAAGGTGGATCTATAAGGCCCTCATATAGAGGCCCCAGTAGTAATAAGAACATTTACAATATCCCCTGGATTTATAATACCCCTACAGTGCCCCAGTATTTATATCGCCCCCTTCTGTTATAATGCTCGCCCTGAAGTGCCCCCAGTATTCATACTGTCCCCCCTGTAGTTATATTCCTCCCTTTAGTGCCTTCAGAAATTATGATTCCTCAGCCCCTCCACCATACAGTCCCGTGTAAATAACATCACTCCCCACCCTTCAGCTCTTCCAATATACAGTCCCATATAAATAACATCACTGCCTCCACAGCCGCCTTCAACATACAGTCCAATGAAAATAACATCATTCCCTTCCACAGCCACCATCAACATACAGTCCCATGTAAATAGCATCACTCCCTCCCACAGCCCCCTCCAACACAGTCCCATGTAAATAGCATCACCCACTGAACATTCAGTCCCATGTAAATAACATCCCTCTCTTCAGCCCTAACATACAGTCCCAGACATCAGCAGAGCTTCTTCCTCTAGAGTTTCTTCACTCTTCACTGTGGAGCCCAGGGGCTGGCTGGCAAATTTTAGCCTGGGGGGCAAGTACACAGCACTGGCCCATGTTTAGCGGCCCACCTTAACCTGTTTAACTCTGCCTACCATATAAAGGCGGCAGGCTCGGACTGGCCCACAGGGGAACAGGTGAATCCCCCGGTGGGCCCCTGAGCTAGGTAGGCCTCTAGTCCCCCACCTCCTGCACAAGTGACACATGGCACAGTAGACAGACCTATAAATAGGCTGCCTAAGATGCTATGCAGTACTTTGCCTATGTCCACATAAAAGACTGGATAGTGTGGGCAGGTAGCATATGCATGTGGGCCCCCAGAGTGAGCTTTACAGTGGGCCCCCAGAGGGAATTTTACTGGTGGGCCCTAGACACCCCAGTCCGACCCTGAAAGGCGGTATAGGTAAATGGGCTTTAAATCATTAAAATGCGGTAGCCGGTTGTGTTTTCATGTTGGGATCACACGCACATGTGCAATCCCAGATACAGAACATTACTGATTCTTTAGCAACAGCCTGATGATTAGAGGGGCAAGATTTACCAACTCCTGAGCTGATGAGACTCCATAATGGGATCTGATCAGGAAGCTGCCTCTTTACCGGACAAAAAAGTTTTGCGTGCAGGACTTTTCTGTCCGGTCTTTTTGACAGAATCTGTGACAGTGGCCCGAACTCAGATGTGAATGAATGGTATTAGATTGAAGTATAATATCAGATGCACGTATAACACACAAATACAGGGAAAGAACCAAGATCACTACATACATGCAGCACCAGAACCAAACCTATAAGTTAAACACAGCACCAGAACCAAACCTATAAGTTAAACACAGCACCAGAACCATGTTCTCTGCATGAATACAACACCAGAACCAAACCAATAAGTCAAATACTGCACCAGAACCAAGTTCACTATATATATATATATATATATATATATATACACACAGCACCAGAAACAAACCCATAAGTCAAATACAGTACCAGTAGTTCACTACATAAATACAGCACCAGAACCGTGTGCAGTACATTTATACATCGCCAGATTTTAAAAGTATAGATACCATCTGAGTAGTCAGGTCAGTCTTCGCCATATGAAACTACAGCTCCCAGTATGGCCTGAACAGCAGTAAAGAGATGCTGGGAGTTGTTGTTGATACCACCCATCATCAGCTGTAGATCATCCAGGTGACTACAGCTCTCATCATACACAGTCAGTAGCAGAATAATCACTTCCATCTAGTGAGTTACAGATGACGTCTCCTCCTGAGTTCTTCTCCATCTGGTTCAGACCACCATGATGACATCTCCCGACCACAATTCGGCTCTGCAGATTTTGCCGAGAAGATGTCTTCAGCTTCTCTCTTTACCAGCACATTGGCACCCTGCAGACTGACACAGACTCATCTCAGTGTCACATGCTGTGCCCTGAATATAACAGCAGCATTAGTGCCACACACAGGGCCCCCAGTGGTAGTGCCACATATTATGTGCCCTCTGTATATAGTGCCACATGCTCTGTGCCCTCTGTATACAGTGCCAGATGCCCTGTGCACTCTGTATATAGTGCCACATACTCTGTGCCCTCTGTATACAGTGCCATATGCTCTGTGCCTTCTGTATATAGTGCCACATGCTCTGTGCCTTTTGTATATAATGCCACATACTCTTTGCCCTCTGTATATAGTGCCTCATACTCTGTGCCCTCTGCATATAGTGCCACATACCCTTTGCCCTCTGTATATAGTGCCAAATATTCTGTGTACTTTGTATATAGTGCCACAAGCCCTTTTCCCTCTGTATATAGTGCCACATACTCTTTGCCCTCTGTATATAGTGCCACATGCTCTGTGCCCTGTGTATATAGTGTCACATGCTCTGTGCCCTCTGTATACTGCCACATGCTCTGTGTCCTCTGTATAAAGTGCCATATGTTCTGTGCCCTTTGTATATAGTGCTATACGCCCGGTGCCCTCTGTATATAGTGCCCCGTGCTCTGTACCCCCTGTATATAGTGCTACATGTTTTGTGCCCTTTAAAAATAGTGCCTCTTTGATGTGCCCCCTTTATGTACAGTACAGACCAAAAGTTTGGACACACCTTCTCATTCAAAGGGTTTTCTATATTTTCATGTCTATGAAAATTGTAGAGTCACACTGAAGGCATCAAAACTATGGATTAAAACATGTGGAATTACATACTTAACAAAAAAGTGTGAAACAACTGAAAATATGTCTTATATTCTAGGTTCTTCAAAGTAGCCACCTTTTGCTTTGATTACTGCTTTGCACACTCTTGGCATTCTCTTGATGAGCTTCAAGAGGTAGTCACCTGAAATGGTATTCCAAATGGTCTTGAATGAGTTCCCAGAGATGCTTAGCACTTGTTGGCCCTTTTGCCTTCACTCTGCGGTCCAGCTCACCCCAAACCATCTCGATTGGGTTCAGGTCTGGTGACTGTGGAGGCCAGGTCATCTGGCGTAGCACCCCATCACTATCCTTCTTGGTCAAATAGCCCTTACACAGCCTGTAGGTGTGTTTGGGGTCATTGTCCGTTTGATAAATAAATGATGGTCCAACTAAATGCAAACCGGAAGGAATTGCATGCCGCTGCAAGATGCTGTGGTAGCCATGCTGCTTCAGTATGCCTTCAATTTTGAATACATCCCCAACAGTGTCACCAGCAAAGCACCCCCACACCATCACACCTCCTCCTCCATGCTTCACGGTGGGAACCAGGCATGTAGAGTCCATCCATTCACCTTTTCTGCGTCGCACAAATACACGGTGGTTGGAACCAAAGATCTCAAATTTGGACTCATCAGACCAAAGCACAGATTTCCACTGGTCTAATGTCCATTCCTTGTGTTCTTTAGACCAAACAAGTCTCTTCTGCTTGTTGCCTGTCCTTAGCAGTGGTTTCCTAGCAGCTATTTTACCATGAAGGCCTGCTGCACACAGTCTTCTCTTAACAGTTGTTGTAGAGATGTGTCTGCTGCTAGAACTCTGTGTGACATTGACCTGGTCTCTAATCTGAGCTGCTGTTAACCTGCGATTTCTGAGGCTGGTGACTCGGATGAACTTATCCTCCGCAGCAGAGGTGACTCTTGGTCT
>ONZH01013148.1:0-49191 GCA_900303285.1 Rhinella marina
ACCAGCGCCGTACATGCACGGCACTGCGGGAAGCAAGTTCCCGACCAGCGCCGTAGTACTACGGCGCAATGATCGGGCGGGTGCAGGACCTGCGCCCACCCGATCAGCTGCGGGGGGGGCGGCTGTTCCCAGTAGCTGGACCCCTGCTGCGTACGCCCGCATCGGTGAAAACACCGATGCGGGCGTATTAACCCTTCATGTGCCGCGGTCAACGCTGACCACGGCACATGCGATGCGGTCGGAAGGGGTGTCCATCGGGTCCCCACGCTGCCGTGACGGGGACCCGATGGCTTAGATAGCAGCCGGATGCCTTCCTTAGGCATCCGGCTGTTATCTACGGAAGCCTGTGAGATCCAGACCCCTGGATCTCACAGGCAGTAAGCTGGAAGTGTATTACTGTGTGTAATACACTTCCAGCCAATGCATTACAATACAGAAGTATAGTAATGCATTGTAAAGGGGATCAGACCCCAAAAGTAAAAAAAGTGTAAAAAAAGAAAGTGAAAAAAAGTGAAAAAATAAAGTTTTATAAAAAAAGTTTCAAGTTCCAAAAAAAAGCGTCCTTTTCACAAAATAATATAAAAAAAAATATTGAAAAAAATAAAAATAGACATATTAGGTATCGCCGCATCCGTATCGACCGGCTCTATAAAAATATCACATGATTCACCTCGCCAGATGAACGCAGTAAAAAAAAAAAAAAACTGTGCCAAAACACTCTTTTTTTGGTCACCTTCCCTTACAAAAAGTCTAATAGCAGGCGATCAAAAAGACGTATTTACCCCCAAATGGTACCAATCAAACCGTCATCTCGTCCCGCAGAAATGTAGACCCTACCTGAGACAATCGCCCGAAAAATTAAAAAAAATATGGCTCTCTGAAAATGGCAACACAAAAAAAAGATTTTATTCTGTTCAAAAATGCATCTAATGTGTAAAACTTTCCAAAAATAAAATTTTTTGACATATTGGGTATCGCCGCGTCCGTAACAACCTGCTCTATAAAAATATTGCAAGAGATGGACCCCAGGTGAATGCTGTAAAAAAAAATTTTTAAACTATGCCATAACAGACATTTTTTTTCACCTTGCCTCACAAAAAGTGAAATAGCAGGCAATCAAAAAGTCTTATGTACCCCAAAATGGTACCAATGAAAACTTCACCTCATCCCGCAAAAATCAGCCCCCACATAAGACAATAACTCAAAAAAATTAAAATCAATGGCTCCCGCAAACCAATCCATCAAAATATGTGCTGCAAAATCCATATGGCGCTTCTTCTGTTCTGAGTCCTGCCATGTGCCCCCACAGTAGTTTACCACCACATATGGGGTGTTGCCGTATTCAGGAGAAAATAGGGAACAAATTATGGTGTGCTTTTCTCCCGTTAACCCTTGTGAAAATGAAAAATTTGGGGCTAAAGCAACATTTTATTGGAAGAAATTAAACTTTTCATTTTCACAGCCAAGTGTTTCCAAATTCCGGAAAACGTACCCCCCTTAATATATTCTTTGAAGGGTGTAGTTTCCAAAATGGGGTCACTTTTTGAGGGTTTCCACTGTCGGGGTACGTCAGGGTCTCTCAATTACAAAATGGTGCCTAAAAACCATTCTACCAAAATCCATATGGCGCTCCTTTCCTTCTGACCACTGCCACAAACCCATAGAGACGTTTACCACCACATATGGGGTATTTCTGTAAACTGCAGAATCAGAGTAATGTATATTGAGGTTTAGTTTGCTGTTAACCCTTGCTGTTTTGCAAGAAAAAAATTATTAACATGAATAATCTACCAAAAAAGTGAAATTTTGAAATTTCACCTCCATTTTCCATTAATTCTTGTGGAACACCTCAAGGGTTAACAAAGTTTATAACAGCAGTTTTTTATAATTTGAGGGGTTTCGTTTCTAAAATGGGGTCATTTATGGGTGGTTTCCATTACGTAAGCCACTCAAAATCACTTTATATCTGCATTGGTGCTTAAAAAAATGGTTTTGGAAATTTTGTTGAAAATTTGAAAAATGGCTTCTAAACTTCTAAGCCTTCTAACGTCCCAAAAAAGTAAAATGACATTTATAAAATGATGCCAACATAAAGAAGACATATGGGGAATGTAAAATAATAACTATTTTTGGAGGTATTACTATATATTTTGAAAGTAGGGAAATTAAAATTCGCAAATTTGCTAATTTTTCCAAATTTTTGGTATTTTTAAAAAAATAAAAATGAAATATTTTGCCACAAATTTACTACTGTCGTGAAGCACAATATGTGATGAGAAAACAATCTCAGAATGGCTTGGATAAGTAAAAGTGTTCTAAAGTTATTACCACATAAAGTGACACATGTCAGATTTGCAAAAAATGGCCTGGTCAGGAAGGTGAAAACAGGCCCGGGTTAAAGGGGTTAAACACTCTACAACGGGCTGTAATTCTCCCACTTCAACATGGAGCGAATATTACGTTTTTTGGGCAACAGCAATAAATGCGTAGCTTTTAAAATATAGAACTTTGGCGATATATGCCTAGTAATAATCTTTTTCTTGAGAATAATATACACTACAACGGGCTGTAATTCTCCCACTTCAACACGGAGCGAATAATACGTATTTCTGCAACTCTAATAGCTGCTACAACACTTTACTAGATTGAACTTTAGTGCTGTATGCCTAGTAAAAGAAAATTTTAACAATAAAACATGCTACAAAGGGCTGCCATTTTTCCAGTTCACCACAGCTAATAAGCTCCAACAGTAAAGCAGCAAAAAAATGCTGTACTAAAAGTAACTACAGCGCACAAGGGTTAACAAAACCTCAATAACCAGACTACTAGCCAGGCAGGATCTTCAATTCAAGTGGCAGGGTGCTGATGCCATGCTGCTGCTGCCACCTTGTTAATGTGGCTGGGGATGTCTGATGTCCTTTGCGACAAAGTCGAAGACCCAAGAACCACTGGGTTTCTGTTCAAGACACGACCTCTAGATAACATGAGGAAGTCAGGCCTCTCAGCTTTTAACAGACAGAACTTTGGCGCTGTACGCCTAGTACAACTCTTTTTCTTGAGAATAATACACGCTACAACGGGATATAATTGTCTCACTTCAACACGGAGCAAATAATACGTTTTTTTTAAACACTAATAGCTGGGAGAACACTTTACTAGATAGAACTTTGGCACTGTACGCCTAGTAAAACTCTTTTTCTTGAGAATAATACATGCTTTAACGGGCTGTAATTGTCTCAGTTCAACACAGAGTGAATAATACTTTTTTTGTCAACAGCAAAAAATGCCAGTAGCTTTTAAAATACAGAACTTTGGCGCTATACGCCTAGTAATAATCTTTTTCTTGAGAATAATACGCGCTGCAACGGGCTGTAATTGTCTCACTTCAACACGGAGCGAATAATACGTTTTTTGTCAACAGCAATATATGCCAGTAGTTTTTAAAGTGCAGAACTTTGGTGATGTATGCCTAGTAAAACTCTTTTTCTTGTGAATAATACACGCTACAACAGTCTGTAATTTCCGTACTTCAACACGGAGCGAAAAATACTTTTTCTTAAACACTAATAGCTGGTAGAACACTTTACTAGATAGAACTTTGGCGCTATACGCCTAGTAATAATCTTTTTCTTGAGAATCATACACGTTACAATGGGCTGTAATTGTAATTGTCACAGTTCAACACAGAGCAAATAATACGTTATTTTAAAACACTAATAGCTGGTAGAACACTTTAACTTTGGCGCTGTACGCCTAGTAAAAAAATTTTCTTGAGAATTATACGTGCTACAACGGGCTATAATTGTCTCAGTTCAACACGTAGAGAATAATAAGTTTTTTTGTCAACTGCAATAAATGCCAGTAGCTTTTAAAATACAGAACTTTGGCGCTATACGCCTACTAATAATCTTTTTCTTGAGAATAATACACGTTACAACGGGCTGTAATTGTCTCAGATCAAAACACAGCGCATATTACGTTTTTTTGTCAACTGCAATAAATGCCAGTAGCTTTTAAAATACAGAACTTTGGCGCTTTACGCCTAGTAAAACTCTTTTTCTTGAGAATAATACACACTACAACTGGCTGTAATTGTCTCACTTCAACACCGAGCAAATAATACGTTTTTTCAAAACACTAATAGCTGGTAGACCACCTTACTAAATAGAACTTTGGCGCTGTATGCCTAGTAAAACTCTTTTTCTTGAGAATAATACACGCTGCAACAGTCTATAATTGTCTCACTTCAACACGGAGTGAATAATACGTTTTTTGTCAACAGCAATAAATGGCAATAGCTTTTAAAATACAGAACTTTGGCGCTATACGCCTAGTAATAATCTTTTTCTTGAGAATAATACACGCTACAACGGTCTGTTATTGTTTCACTTCAACACGGAGCAAATAATGCGTTTTTTGTCAACAGCAATAAATGCCAGTAGCTTTTAAAATGCAGAACTTTGGCGCTGTAAGCCTAGTAAAACTCTTTTTCTTGAGAATAATACACGCTACAACGGGCTGTAATTGCCTCATTTCAATACCGAGCGAATAATACATTATTTTAAAACACTACTAGCTGGTAGAACACTTTACTAGATAGAACTTTGGTGCTGTACGCCTAGTAATAATCTTTTTCTTGAGAATAATACACGCTACAGCGGTATGTAATTGTCTCAGTTAACCACTTCCCATCCGGGCCATTTACCCCCTTCCTGACCAGGCCTAATTTTGCAAATCTGACATGTGTCACTTCATGTGGTAATAACTTTGGAACGCTTTTACTTATCCAAGCCATTCATAGATTGTTTTCTTGTGACACATTGTACTTTGTGTTAATGGTACATTTGAGTTAATATATTTTACCTTTATTTATAAAAAATCCAAAATTTACTGAAAATTTTGAAAAAAATCAAAATTTTTTAAATATTAATCTCTCTGCTTTTAAGTTGCATAGGGATATCTAATAAAATTGTTATTAATGAACATTCACCATATGTCCACTTTATGTTGGCATAATTTTGGAAATGTAATTTTATTTTTTGAGGACGTTAGAATGCTTCAAGTTTTATATGTAATTTTTAAGATTTTCATGAAAATTTCCAATAGTTAATTTTAAAGGACCTTTGCAGTTCTGAAGTGACTTTGAGGGGCTTAAATAATAGAATCCTCCCATAAATGAACATATTTTAGAAACTACAGCCCCCAATGTAATCCAAACTGATTTTTACAAAGTTTGTTAACCCTTTAGATTTCCCACAAGAATTAAAACAGAAGGAAGATGAAATTTAAAAATAAATATTTTTTTTTGCAGATTTTCAATTATTAATTCATTTTTCCTATACGATAGCAAGGGTAAACCGCAAATCAAACCTGAATATTTATTTTCCTGATTCTGAAGTTTGCAGAAACACCCCATATGTGGTTGTAAACTGCTCTGTGACCGGCAGTAATGAGAGGGAGATAGTACAAGCATTTGTGATGGATTTGACTGCTTGTCAGAGTGATCAAAAGCCTGGAGGACAGGAAAAAGGTCTCAGGTTAATTCTCTATGTTCTTGGCTGTCAGGAGCCAGCTGAGTCATGGAGCTTCTATGTACAGGTGCTGCACACAGGGGGCAAAGCTTAAGGACGTTTTAAAACGTCCATTCAGAGATAGAAATCCACTACCAGGACATTTATAGTCAATGGGCAGACTGGAAGTGGTTAAACACAGAGCGAATAATATGTTTTTTAAAACACTAATAGCTGGTAAAACACTTTACTAGATAGAACTTTGGCGCTGTGTACCGAAATACGGACACGGTTGTGTGCACAAGGCCTTAAGATTAGTTATCTGTATGAACATGATGGCACAGTGTTTTTGGCTTTAAAACGCACGTCAAGCTTGATGTCCAGATTTCATCCCAATATTGTATATTTCTTTCATTTTCTCCTAAATATTCTCTTGAGTTGTACCTATAGTATGTGTAAGAAAGGATTGAAAGTGTACAAAACTATAAAGAATAGGGCATGAATTTTACATTTCTAGAAGTTAAGGTTTAAAAATGGTTTGTTGCCATTTTAGATCTTTTAAATCAACTTTTGTTTTTGGCAAAATTTGAACTTTGTCTTGTAAATGGTGTTTTCACTGCACTGTTTGGCAAAAATTCTGGGGGTTGTGATGAATAATTGTTTTGAGGCTCTTGTAATGGTTGTTAGTAGTGTTGAGCGAGCATGCTCGGCTGAACTCGCTGTTCGCCCGAGCATGCCTAGGCTCGAGTCCACTCGGTGTTCGGCCGAACATCGCGTGTGCTCGAGTGCGATGCTCGAGTATGCTAATGCATATGAATTTGTATGCTAATGCTACGCATTGTACGCTAATGCGTACGAATTTGTATGCTAAATTAGCATACAAATTTGTACGCATTAGCGTACAATGCGTAACATTAGTATTGCTACTGCTACACATTGTGCGCTAATGCGTACAAATTCAGTTAATTAGCGTACTTTAACAAGTGAAAGGAGAATTTGCAATTCTGACCTTTTCCTATGAACCCTCCCCTCATCCGAGCAGGGGGTGCCTGGTCTTCTCCCATTGACTTACATTGTGCTCGGGTGCTCTGTAGAGCACTCAAGCATCACCAAGTATTCTACCAGAGAAACCGAGCACACAAGCACTTTGGTGCTCAATTGACACTAGTTGTTAGCATGGTTCAGATTCATGTATTCTGAAGTTACAGCTATACAGTGCACTGGTGAAATTGTATAATTTAGTTTTTATGTAATTAAATATTTTGACATGAAATTTAAATGGAACGTGTTTCTTGATTTGATGCTACTAAGCCACCTGCATACCATTATGCAACTAGGACTTATGGTCCAAAAACTGCACATATCAAACTGCTCTGTCCCTGAAAAGTTTAGTACATAAAGATCTAGCATTCTGGGAGATGATTCCTGGAATCATCTCCAGCGGCATCAGGTACATGCATGTGACGCTGATAAAACTAAGGGCGATACAACAAGCTTCAATGAGCATACTTCCAATTCTGCTTTAGTTGAATCCCAAACTTCCAGGAAGTTAGATCTTCATTTACTATACTTTGCAGGACTGTACGGGTTTGATGTTTACAAGTTTTGGACCCTAAACCTCGTCCTCCCAACAGAATGCTGGTAATTTAGGGGCACCAAACCAGATGACAGATTCCATTTAGATTTCTAAACAGATAAGGGTGCATCAACTAAAACGTGGCAGATTTTTTTTCATTTTAGGCCTACTGAATGTTGTAGCTGAACCATTCTTCAGAGGAGAAGTGTATGATGTTTATCTGGTTCCTATCAGCATCAGCTATGAGAAAATTTTAGAAGAATCATTCCATGTGCAAGAACTTCTTGGAGCACAAAAATCCAAGGAATCTACTTCAGTAAGATACAGTACAGTAAAGAGTTCCATAAGACCTACTGTATGTTTAAGAAAACTGCCACACATCTTTGTTGGCTATTCTCTTGCAGGGCTTAATTAAAGCCAGGAAACTACTCAATGACAATTTTGGAAATATTCACATTTACATTGGACATCCACTTTCACTGCGATCAATGGCCAGCGGGATATTAAATCGTTCTCAATATAATCTAACACCCAGGTATTGTTTCATATATGTATTGGATATACTGTATATACTGTATGTGTAAATGCATTGCTAGGATATGCGACTGATTTTAGATTGGGATTTCCACCTTTCCCCAAAATGGGCCCCGCATAGTGAATGAGAGTGCATTGTGCAAGCAAGGCCATCCCCTATTCCAGAGGTGGGACCCGCACCTATATGACATTGGTTGCTTATTCTAGTGATATACCACCAGTGTCTGAGATTAAACAACCCCTTTGTAATTAGATGGAGCTAACATATACAGCCAACTTCTTATTGATAAATAATGTAGCTTGTTGACAGTGCACAATATTTTTTTTTATTACAGACATAGTTTTCAGCGACCATCAGAGGATGTTCTGAAGTTTATTTCTGATATGGCATACAAAGTAGAACTACACCAAATAGCCAACATGGTGCTAAGCCCTGGGGACTTAATAGCAACAATATTGCTCCAAAATCTTCCGGTTTTAAACTACAATCTGTTAGTTGAGAAGATATATTGGCTCAGGAACTTAACAGAGGAGTTTGGAGGATGTTTAGATTGGCCAGGTATGTCTAACCTCCAAAGATAAATATATGATCATATAGATATATAGTGCTTGAATGTTGAAGAATGTTTGCTCCTGTGCTGATTTCCTCATGTATAATTTCATAGAAAAGAAAGACTATATGACAAAACACAATACAGTTTATAACTGAACATTTAATTTACTGAAGTAAATAAAGTTTTCCAAATATCTACAATATATAGCTCATAGGAAAAAGTACTAGCCACAAGAAACCTAAAGAGTCACTGTACTTTCACACAATGAAAGATAAAAGGGAGAGAAGGCAGCGCCACATGTGTATACAGTTATAGGTAAACAGGGTTAGGATACGCTTACCATCGGGGTTGTGAAGAGTCACAACCACTATATAAGGCCTTGCTGGTAATTTTCAATAGCCGACCGGCATACGGCGTGTTCCAAGCGGCAGCCGTGGTCACTCTGTGGTGCCTCCATATGAGAGGTGTACACAGGAATGGTATCCAGACATGCATATACATCCGAGCATCCAAAAGGGGCTACATAATATGCCATGCTTTTTTTTAATTTAACCCTTACACTCCCAGCGTCGTACATGTACGGCGCTGGAAGCCGGGACACAAATCCCAGCGCCGTACTGCTGCAGGGGTCCGGCAGTGGCCGATGCATTAACCCTCGCACTGCCGCGGTCAGTGCTGACCACGACATGTGCGATGTCTGCGGTGGAAGGGAATGCCCATCGGGTCCCCGCGCTGCTGTGACGGGGACCCGATGGGAGGGAAGGCAGCCTGATGCCTTCCTTAGGCATCGGGCTGCCTTTTACCAAAGCCTGTGAGATCCAGCCCCCTGGATCTCACAGGCAGCAGGCTGTAAGTGTATTATACTGTGTACGTATGTAAGTGTAAGTATTGTAATGCATTGTGCAGGGAATCAGACCCCCAAAAGTTGAAGTCCAAGACTGGGACAAAAAATAAAGTAAAAAAAGAAGTTAAAAAAATAAAGTTTAACAAAAAATAAAAGTTTCAAGTAAAAAAAAAGCATCATTTTCCCAAAATAAAGTAAAAAAATTTAAAAAAATAGGGAAAAAAAGAAAAGTAGGCATATTAGGTATCACCGCGTCCGTATCGACCGGCTCTATAAAAATATCACATGACCCACCCCACTAGGTAAACGCCTTAAAAAATAAAAGCAGTGCAAAAAAGCTATTTTCTGATCACCTTGCCTCACAAAAAGTGTAATACCAAGCGATCAAAAAGACTTATTAATCCCAAAATGGTACCAATCAAACCATCATCTCATCCTGCAAAAAATGAGACCCTAACTAAGACAATCGCCCAAAAAATAAAAAAAATATGGCTCTAAGAAAATGGCAACACAAAAAAAAGATTTTATTCAGTTCAAAAATGCATCTAATGTGTAAAACTTAGCAAAAATAAAAATGTTAGACATATTGGGGGTATAACAGCGTCCGTAGCTACCTACTACTACTAAAATTTTTTAAAAAAACTATGTCAAAACAGCTATTTTTTTTACCTTCAGTCACAAAAAGTGTAATACCAAGCGATCAAAAAGTCTTATGTACCCCAAAATTGTACCAATGAAAACGTCACATCATCCTGCAAAAAATAAGCCCCCACATAAGACAATAACTCAAAAAAATAAAAATCAATGGCTCCCACAAACCAATCCATCAAAATCTGTGCTACAAAATTTATGGTGCTCTTCTTCTCTTGAGTCTGCCATGTGCCCCCACAGCAGTTTACCACCACATATGGGGTCTTGCCGTATTCAGGAGAAAATGGGTAACAAATTATGGGGTGCGTTTCTCCTGTTACCCCTTGTGAAAATGAAAAATTTTGGGCTAAAGCAACATTTTATTAGAAGAAATTAAACTTTTCATTTTCACAGCCAAGTGTTTCCAAATTCTATAAAACGCTTAGGGGCTCAAAGTGCTCAATACACCCCTTAATATATTCTTTGAAGGGTGTAGTTTCCAAAATGAGGTCACTTTTTGAGGATTTTCACTGTAGGGGTACGTCACGGTCTCTCAATTACAAAATGGTGCCTAAAAACCATTCTAGCAAAATCTGCCTCCAAAATCCGTACGGCGCTCATTTCCTTCTGACCGCTGCCACAAACCCATAGAGACGTTTACCACCACATATGGGGTATTTCTGTAAACTCCAGAATCAGAGTAATGTATATTGAGGTTTAGTTTGCTGTTAACCCTTGTTGTGTTGCAAGAAAAAAATTATTAACGTGAATAATCTACCAAAAAATTGAAATTTTGAAATTTCACCTCCATTTTCCTTTAATTCTTGTGGAACACCTCAAGGGTTAACAAAATTTGTAACATCATTTTTTTATAATTTGAGGGGTGTAGTTTCTAAAATGGGGTCATTTATTAGGGTTTTCCATTAGGTAAGCCTCACAAAATCACTTTATAAGTGAATTGCTGCTCAAAAAAATGGTTTGGGAAATTTTGTTGAAAATTTGAAAAATTGCCCTCTAACTTCCTAAAAAATAAAATTACATTTACAAAATGATGCCAACATGAAGTAGACATATGGGGAATGTTAAGTAATAAATATTTTATGAGGTATTACAGTCATGGCCAAAGTCATGTGTTTTGAGAATGACACAAATATTATATTTTCACATGATCTGCTGCCCTCTGGTTTTTATGTGTGTTTGTCAGATGTTTTTATCACATACAGAAATATAATTGCAATCATATTATGAGTAACAAAAGCTTATATTGACAGTTAGAATGAGTTAATGCAGCAAGTCAATATTTGCAGTGTTGACCCTTCTTCAGGACCTCTGCAATTCTCCCTGGCATGCTCTCAATCAACTTCTGGACCAAATCCTGACTGATAGCAGTCCATTCTTGCACAATCAATGCTTGCATTTTGTCAGAATTTGTAGGTTTTTGTTTGTCCACCCGTCTCTTGATGATTGACCACAAGTTCTCAATGGGATTAAGATCTGGGGAGTTTCCAGGCCATGGACCCAAAATCTCTATGTTTTGTTCCCTGAGCCATTTAGTTATCACCTTTGCTTTATGGCAAGGTGCTCCATCATGCTGGAAAAGGCATTGTTGATCGCCAAACTGCTCTTGGACGGTTGGGAGAAGTTGCTCTCTGAGGACATTCTGGTACCATTCTTTATTCATGGCTGTGTTTTTAGGCAAGACTGTGAGAGAGCCGATTACCTTGGCTGAGAAGCAACCCCACACATGAATGGTTTCAGGATGCTTTACAGTTGGCATGAGACAAGACTGGTTGTAGCGCTCACCTCGCCTTCTCCTAATAAGCTGTTTTCCAGATGTCCCAAACAATCGAAAAGAAAATGACTTTACCCCAGTCCTCAGCAGTCCACTCCCTGTACCTTTTGCAGAATATCAGTCTGTCCCTGATGTTTTTTCTGGAGAGAAGTTGCTTCTTTGCTGCCCTCCTTGAGACCAGGCCTTGCTCCAAGAGTCTCCGCCTCACAGTGCGTGCAGATGCACTCACACCTGCCTGCTGCCATTCCTGAGCAAGCTCTGCACTGCTGGTAGCCCGATCCCGCAGCTGAAACACTTTTAAGAGACGGTCCTGGTGCTTGCTGGTCTTTCTTGGGCAACCTGGAGCCTTTTTGGCAAAAATGGAACCTCTCTCCTTGAAGTTCTTGATGATGTGATAGATTGTTGACTGAGGTGCAATCTTTCTAGCTGCGATACTCTTCCCTGTTAGGCCATTTTTGTGCAGTGCAATGATGACTGCAGATGTCTCTTTAGAGATAAACATGGTTAACAGAAGAGAAACAATGATGCCAAGCACCAGCCTCCTTTTAAAGTGTCCAGTGGTGTCATTCTTACTTAATCATGACAGATTGATCTCCAGCCCTGTCCTCATCAACACCCACACCTGTGTTAATGGAGCAATCACTGAAACAATGTTAGCTGGTCCTTTTAAGGCAGGGCTGCAATGATGTTGAAATGTGTTTTGGGGGATAAAGTTCATTTTCTAGGCAAATATTGACTTTGCAAGTAATTGCTGTTAAGCCGATCACTCTTTATAACATTCTGGAGTATATGCAAATTGCCATTATAAAAACTGAAGCAGTAGACTTTGTAAAAATTAATATTTGTATCATTCTCAAAACTTTTGGCCATGACTGTACTTTCTGTTTTAAAAGTAGAGAAATTAAAATTTTGAAAATCGAATCGGCCTGAGATTTAAGGTGAAAAATGACTCGGTACTGAAAAAGAGAACACATACATCTGAAACCGGGACACCATATACACAGACACTTTCCCGACACCCCTGCCTGCCAGAACACATTTAGATTCAGACCTAAAGTGTCAGCAGCACCTGAGTATCCGAACTACATATTGACACCGATAGACACATGACAGTTGCACCATCTCTCTCCTCATCATCCACAGACAACATTCTCCACTTGCCCGGAGTTCCCTGCCACCATCTGCTCCCCAGTGAGAACAGCAGTTAGCAGAACATGAACCTCATAACTGCACATTCCCATTTACAGTTGCACGATATCCCTGGCTGCCAGCTCACCATCCTCCACACACTTTCTATGCTAAATACACATGTACCCACAGCACATACCAACACCAACAGCACTCGCTCCCCTGCAGCTAGCTCACCTCCTATCACACACACCTTGTGATCGCCACTGATATTTTCAGTGTAACAAATAGGTATCTCCCCCACACTTATTTATCTATTTATTTGGACTCTTTTTTTATATATTACTTGAAGAAGGACCCAGCTTTGCCCGGGTATATTTCATCGATTTCATTTAATGTTTGTGTGTGTATGTGTCGTTAAAAAATATCGAGAGTAGAGATGAGCGAATAGATTCATCAATTTGTTGATTCGTATTGAATCTTGAAAATTTTTAGTTGCGAAGCGAATCAGAATATTAGGTGATTTGCGCGGCTTTGTACGCATTCGGTACGTAGTTTGTTCTATAAATTATACGCTATTGCTATGTATAAGTTACTCTATACGCTGTTGCGTACAAATTCAATTCACTAGCGATGCAGACTCCTCCCCGGAAGCTCTGCCCTATTCTCCAGCGCGCGAGGAAGACGAGGAAACTCACAGTGAGGCCCTGACTGGGAGGCATGGTTTGGGGCACCGACCCCTATGAGGCGAAGGAACCGGAGGAGATCTACATCTTTCAATATGTCCAGCAGCCTAAGAAGTCGGTTGAGGTGTCCACTGAGGTGTTCACTCCGCTGGCTGATACGGCGGAGGTGGCAGGAGTTCCCACTCCGCTGCGGAAGGACTACTCCCTTCGGCAAAATTCAATGGTCCCCGAGGCTGTCACCCGGAACGCCCTGACCCTCTGGGAATACAAAAAGTTGGTAGAGAAGTGGGTTGTTCAGGTGTTGGAGCACCCACAGTGCAGTGACCCCAAGCTGGAGCGCCGAAAGTGTACCATTATTTGGTTCAGTGTGGAACGGGTTTTATCGCCGATGAGAGGACGGCAGAAGAATTATATGTCAACCGCCATTCTGTAAAGCGGCCGTATCTTCCGCCCGTCTGCCACAATCTCCATGCAGGGGATTATGTGGAGTATACCCCTATGAAGAGCCTCCAAGGCCCCTTTGCTACTGGGGTGAAACTCCTTAAGCGACCAGCTACTCCTGCAGCGCCCCCCGAAGACTGGAGTGAGGAGGCCTAGGCCGCAGAAGAGGCTCGGTGTTCCCATGAGACCAATGATGGGACTCTGCAATCTGAGGAGAAATCCCAAACTCAGCTGAAACCCCTGATACCAGATTTGTCACCACCGCCGATCCTTCATGTGGGACAGATGACCACCAACAGTTTTGTGTACCAGCCATCGGTGGTATAATACCAACTGCCATGGCAGGTGCAGGCCGCACAGTCCGCCGCTCGCGGAAGACCGTTGCCAGAGCCCTTACAGCCGAAGATTCTGTCACCTTGTATGCCGGCGGGAGGATCTGGCCACTACAAGGTAATGGGCAAAGCCCAAGTTGCCACGGCCCTTGCCAGTGTGACCACCCGGTCACTACCAAGACCATCCCTGAGAGGTCGGTGGGGGTCTGCTGCTGCAGCCAGTGTCGCTTTCATGAGGCAGGAGCGCCCTCTCATGTCTTTTAGCTCCAGCAGAAGTGAAGAGGACCTGCTGGCCCTTAAGTAAGGAATCGGATCCTGCAGCTTTTATGGGAGCCACAACGTGGACTTAACCTGAAGGGTGAGCACTAGTTGCCGTTTGTTTTTATTTTTGTTGCCCTGCATTTGTCCTCACCCAGATGGACATGGATTGTCAGAACTCCCCCCATTAAAAAAAAAAAAAAGTTTTAACCGAGTTGCGCATACGTGCGCCTCATCCCTTTTTTCCCTCTTTTCAGGTTATTGGGGTGCCCCTTGAAAGAGGGTTTTTTAAAGAACCTTTGCTGCTATTTGTTTTACCCATTTGGATTACAATTTTACCTATGTGGATTACAAATTGCAACTGAGTTTGGGACTCTGTTCCAGTTGTATGACAAGCGTCAGAAGCAAAGAGACTTAACCCTTACAGTCCCAGCGCCGTACATGTACGGTGCTGGGGCGATGCGGAAACATGACGCCCGCTCGCACGTGCACGTTTCTAACAGCAGAGACTTGTGGGTACTTACCGCCATCGGCGGTTTCCTCTTCAGCCATTAGATGCCATGATCACGGCATCTAGTTGCGCAAAAACCCAGAAGCGTTTGCTTCCGGATGGTGTGCAGACGCCCCATGTGGTCACGATCTGAAAGCTGTAAACCTCGCTTATGAGGTTTACAGCTTTCAAAGTGCAATTCTTATTCTGGCCACTAGATGGCAGGCCAGGATAAGAAATTAGCAAATTGGTCTTTTAATTCAATATCAAAAATACCTGATTGCTCATAAACTGGAAGAAAAAATAAAAAACACAATCTATTTGCTATTTGAGCTTTAAAATAATCGCAAGAAATTAAAAAAAAAATGTTATAAAATATATAAAAATTAAAAAAATATAAAAGTTTAAACCACCCCCCTTTCCGTATAATTAAAAAATAAATACCTAAATAACAACAAATATAGACATCATGGGTATCACCGTGATCAAAAACGCCCGTACATTTAAAATATTAAAAAAAAAATTCCAATACCGCGAATTGTGTGGCGGAAAAAAGTGTCAAAATGGCGATTCGCTGTTTTTTGTCGTTTTTTTTTTTTTCTAAAAAAAATTAAATAAAAAGTGATCAAAAAGTCATACACACCCCAGAATGGTATCAATAAAAAGTTCAGATCGCCCCGCAAAAAATGAGCCCCCATACATCTCCGTACACATAAATACCAAAAAGTTATAGGGGTCAAGATATGACAACAAAAAATAAAAATAAAAAAATGCCCAACTTTATAATTATTTTATCACTATCAAAACGCAGAAAAACTATACATATTAGGTATCGCCGGATTCATAATGACCAGTAGAATGAAAGCAACTGGTCAATTTTAATGAACATCGAACGCTGTAAATAAAAAACCCGTAGAACTGTAGCGGAATAGCGTTTTTTTTGCAATTTCACCCGATTTGGAATTTTTTTTCCTGATTCCCACTACACCATATGCAATATTAAATGGTGGTGTTGGAAAGTACAAATTGTCCCGCAAAAAAACAAGCCCTCATATAGCTATATGAACAGAAAAATAAAACAGTTATGACTGTTTGAAGGCAAGGAGCGCAAAATGAAAACGCGAAACCGAAAAAACCTCCGGTACTGAAAGGGTTAAACGTGTCTGTGAGCATACTAGGTAGGTGATATTTAAAATGTTTACATTATACCTACAATGTATTTGCACTATATTGTTTGCACTGGATTGTTTGCACTAATGTTTTTACCTTTCAGCAACGTTTTCAAGTATGTTGCCCATTGTGTGTATTTCTTTACAGGTACCGCAATGTGTCCTCATATTCACTTTGTTGTATGGTGGATGGTTGTACTATGCATTTAGCCGGATAGACAGCACCTCACTTGTTCTACCTCAAATATACATACTGCCTCTGAGGGCGATTTCAGATCTGACCATTTACGCTGGATCTGGCCCGGGGTCCACAAGGTGTCGAAACGATGGCGCAAGCCTCGGATCACCTGCTGGATCACCTCCTTTTTATGCTGGTTCGGGTGGCAGTGTGTGCCATCGTATATCGTAATCCTGGCGGTCCATCAGCCGGACTATGTATTTCAGCTGTGCAGCAGAGCTAAATGATGAGGATCGCCTGGATGCCATTTTCGAATATTCGCTCTGCCTCTAAGGAGTGCACTCGGCGGCCTCTCGTCGTACGTGCCTGCGTATTATGTAATCGCGTAGACAATAGTACGCTGAGAATTCGCAAGCTATTTGTACGCTCATGCGTACGTCTTCTAAGAAGTTGCGTACATTTTTTAAATGAACGTTCGTTATTAGTGCGCGAATGTTCGCTAATAGCACATAATAACGTATATTTTGTACACAAATACAACAAATCTATTTGTCGTATATACGAATCTTAGGAAAAGTTCGGCAAATGTTCGGCAAATAATTTTTTGAATGATTCGCTCATCTCTAATCGAGAGTGACCTCGACAGCACCCCGCCTCCTTAACACTGAGCCCCCCATAGTGCCCTATCTCCTTAAAATGGGACCTCCACAGCAACCCACACCATTAACTTTGACCTTCACAGCAGCCTGCCCCTTTAACAGTGAGTTCCACAGCACCTCACCCCCTTGACAGTGACCTCCACAGGGGCCTGCCCCCTTAACAGTGACCTCTACAGCACCCACCCCTTGACACTGACCATAGTTTACAGTCCCCTTAACTGACCTCAACCATTCCTTGCCCCCTTGACAGAGACCTCCACAGTGACTGCCCCTTTAACAGTGACTGTAATAGTACCCCGCTTACTTAACAGTGACCTCAAACTACCCCGCTGCCCCTTTAATAGTGGCCTCCACTGTCCCCTCCACCCTTTACAGTGACCTCCACAGTACCCACCCCTTTAACAGTGACCTCCACAGCAGCCTGCCCCCTTAACAGTAACATCCACAGCATCCTCCCCTTTAACTGTGACCTCCATAGCAGCTAGGGTGGCCACTGACTTCCCCCCGGACCTCACCATCCATGCCCCCAAATGTGAAGCAACGCCCACGGTCCCCATGAAGCCACACCCTAATTATGAAGCTACGCCCTGGCTCCGTGAAGACATGGAGGAGAAGAAGAAGTTCCTGTCCTGAAGGTGAGCTAGGGACAGCCCAGTGCTTCTCTCTCCCTCAGTCAGCCACAGGGAGCCATGTCTGCTGGCTCTAGTGATTGACTGGGGGTGAGAGAATCCTCAGTCAGTTGCTGCAGCTAACGCTCAGACAGCATTTACATTATATTAGGTAATGATTGATGATGAGTTAGTCTAAAACATGTTATATTTATGGTGACTGGAATACCACTTTAACAGTGTCATCCACAGCGCTCTGCCCCTTTAAAGCTGACCTACAGCAGTGAAGAAAAATTGCTAGGTTGTTATAGAAACCTGGTGTGAAACTGTGTGTGTGTGGAGACTAACAACCTGCGAGCTTCTATAGGCTGATAAGGGTCATGTGACCAAGCTTCTATTGGCTAATGCATTTTTTGGGAATATCTCAGGAACGGTACGTCCTGGAGAGCTGAGATCCGGTCTAAAACCTTCCCAGACATCCTAATTTACCTGTTTTCCAAGTTTTGTGATTGCAGCTGCGACGATGTGGATTCTTTTAGCAGACATACACACATACATACATACATACATACATACACTCAGCTTTATATATTAGATACATCCCAGACTGGGTACATTTCATTCAGGCTTATTACAAACCGATCCTGCGGGTGCTGCTGCGACTTTCTATGCAGCAGTCAGCTCGCAAGAGTCTAGTGTGTATCCAAAGAACAGATACATCCTTTCCATTACGATGGAATGTATATAGAAATATATAAAAATGAGGCAACAATGTGTCCTATTCCACCAGATCGCGGATACTTGCAGTCTCTTCCTCCGATTCCAAAAGCAGTGTCACTCACAGTGAAAACGTCTCCAGCCTTCTCCCAAACCCCCAGCACCCCACCCCCCACCCCAGCGTTGGCCTACGCACCAAAACAACTGTTTTTTAAGCAAGTAATACAATGCAATGTACAAGCATATTGTCCTGAGGAAGAGGGATCTTCTACCCTCGAAACGTAGACTAAAACGTGTAGACTATCTTCTGAATAAAGCTACCTTCTCAACTTACTGGAGATACTAGTCTGGATTTCTCCAAACAAGCGCCGACACAAGCGGTCCACCACCACAATTTTATTTTCCTCTGGATACTTTCACACAATATCGTTTCATTAGATTGAGAATGGTGAAAATAGCAAATTTCTAAATTACCTAATTTGAAAAAAATATGTCTGCGTCCACCTGAAAACAAGCTGTAAAGTCATAGCCACTAGGGGTCTCACTTCCACCTAATTTGCAGTCCACTGCCAGGCAAGATCAGTCCCTAGTAACAGAGACTCACAATGGGTCAGTGTCAGAGCTAGCTGAGATCCTGAGCCTGATAAAGCAACTGCTTCTACATAGCTTTTGAGGATTATAGGAGCTTCCTGTGTTTCTGTAAGTTTGATTTTTCCTTATTTATCTATTCTGTGAGGTCTGCATCTGAAAAACATTGTGGGAAGTAAGGGAAAGGATGTCACAACAGTACATTGCTGACAGACTTCACAGAAGGGATACACCCCCTCCTTCTGAGTGAAATGCTTCTAGCTGTGCAGCTGAAACAAGTAATAATATAGCTGAACAAAAAATTACAGAGACCTAAATAACACCTTCATAGTTATGATAGTAACATAGTTTATAATGCCGAAAAAAGACATCTGTCCATCCAGTTTGGCCTGTTATCCTGCACATAGTACAAAGAAGAACAGCCATTATGCAATTTTCTTTTGAAAATTCAGGTGCAAGACCGCAACTAAATTACATACAACTACTACAGTAGTTACATAATGTGAGGAATGTGGAATCAGGATCCATGTTAGCCATAATTTAATCATAGCCATCTTCTGTCAACTAGCAGATGGAGTAAACACTTCTGTCAGCTTGTTAGCCATGTCACTTAATTTCTAGACATACTGGAGCCAGGAAATAATAAAGAATTATGGATTGGCCGTTCATCGCAAGCATAAGCCAATCATATATTCACGAGACGGGGACAGAGAGGGACAGGCACATGTCCATAAGTTAGCGATCACATGTCAGGAAGCGGAGATACGGGGATCTCCAAGCAGGAACCTGATAAAAGTGTTGTGTTTGGTCTCCACTTGTAGCAGGAACCCAGGCGGATCAGTTGGTACCAAAACCCTTTCCTTGTGACCTCCTGGTCTGGAGCTATGGGCCATAATGGTTTTGTGGGGCTTTTGCTACAAGAACCGGGACGTGGGGGGATTTACTCCTCCCGGGGGAGGAGGAGAGTGGCCGACTGCAGGGTAAAACGACACACAACAGAGGCCAGTGTCTTTCTCTGAAGGGGGGTTGCATTGAGCAAATGTGTTTGGAGGGACCGTGGACAAGCTGTTGACATCACTGCCCCCCATGTGGTTACAGGCAGGCCCTACATCAACCCAGAACTCATCTTAATGGACTATCCATCTAATTAGTAACTTACTATAGCTCTGTTCAATTCTGTTATACAAAACACCTGTATTTGCATATCTGACCGCTGTATCCATTTTCTGTGTATATAGTTATATTTAGTGAGCCCTTAAGGTAAATATATAATTTAATCTTGTGCTGTTCTTGTATCTTGATCACGAATCCCCACGTTCGTGTTCTCGGAAATATTGTGATTTGCTACCCGGATTGGCTCCTGACCCGATATAACCCGTTAACAGACGGACATATATCAAACGAGAGCTGTTGACAGTACTACTGGGCTGACAGACTCGGTTTCGCTGGTGATAGTGAAAAGGGTCTCTCAGCTGGTCAGGATTGTGTGTGAGTGTAGCGCCACGCAGAGATCGCATGGGCTACCCTCTCTCCCTTTCTGTGCCCGCATGGACAGGAGGTGTCTATGTAAACTGTGCCAAGCTGACCTTACATGCTCCTAGGGAGGCGTAACGTCACGTCTTGGTAACCAGTGACGCAACTGCATCACGTAAGGTTGACGTAGTGATGTCAGGCGGGGCTGTGAGGTGCATTTTTTATCACATATTCCTCCTCCCCCCTGGAGGAGTCAACCCCCCTGTCCCAGTTCTGGTAGCAAAAGCCCCACACAACCATTATGGCCCATAGCTCCAGACCAGGAAGTCACAGGGAAAGGGTTCTGGTACCAACTGATCCACCTGGGTTCCTGCTACAGGTGGAGACCAAACACAACACATTTATCGGGTTCCTGCTTGGAGATCCCCATATATCCGCTTCCTGACATGTGATCGCTAACTTATGGACATGTGCCTGTCCTCCTCTGTCCCCGTCTCATGAATATATGATTGGCTTATGCTTGTGATGAATGGTCAATCCATAATTCTTTATTAATTCCTGGCTCCAGTATGTCTAGAAATTGAGTGACATGACTAACAAGCTGACAGCCCCCTGCTGAGGGCTCTTCCCATGAAAAGAGCTTTGACTCTGCGCTGGATGGGCGACGTGTGATTTGTATACATGTGACCTGCTTTGGAGGCAGAACCCTTGCAGTGTTTACTCTATCTGCTAGCCATGTTATGGCTAACATGGATCCTGATTCCACATTCCTAACACATAATATAATAGCGCCTTCTTGTGTTCACTTCTAGAACATCCACCTGATGCATCTAGTGAAGGTGATCACACATGCTCAATATTTCAGTCCCACTGTGTAGAACCTCTTATACACTTGTGATAGAGTGATTCCTACTATGATGCAGTCCATGCAATATGAAGCAGTGTACTAAAGGTAGCATTTTCTCTACAACACAGGATATGTTTGGTTGAAATTTTTAGATTAGTTATTTAAAAATTAAGTCTCACTTTTCTTCTAACATCCATGGCAAAAAAGTATAGTACAAAAAATACAAAAAAGCCAATAATCAAATCTATAAATAAATATAAGAAATATATACAAAGTACAGAACATCTACCATAAGCTCAGTAAAGTAACCTTTGAGTCAATCCCACTTTCCGGATCGGAAGCAGTTCAGGGATTACTCCAAATTTGGTATGTTCACTTTACAATAGATCTTCTGAGAATGGCAGATCTTCCACCAACAGCCTCATTGATCATATCACTCAGTATGGAATATATCCAGAGATTTTTCAACTGTGCAGATCAGACACAACAAAGATTTAAACCACAAAGCACTCGGCTGTATAAATAACTTTTTTAGACTTACATTTAAAACGGAAAAAAAAAACGCTTATCAATTACACATAAAATGAGCGCAGCATGCATCACAATGACCCAACCCATAGTTTCCCCTTTCTGGCCTCTTCCGCAAGTGCAAAGCCTAAGGAATTAGAAGACTCAGGTGATTAACTCTCCGATCCTGCCAAATAACAGAAAAGCCACTTATTCACTTTGGTGGCCTCAGTTCATCTGAAGGATCCGAAGCTACCACTGGAATAGCCTGTGACAAGACTCCATAAGAACGTGTTGAATGTCCCAAAGTCAGCAGTGGTAATTTATTGTTTTTAAAAATATAAAAAAGTATAAAGATTCAAATTATCCCCCTTCCCCAAAATAGAAATAAAAATTAAAGATAATATTCACCCCCACATCCCAAAATACCCATAATATTAAAATATAATACGTATGTATCCCATACAGTGAATGCCGTGACGGGAAAGAAGGGAAAATGGCCAATTTGCTGTTTTTTTCAGTCACTTCTCCCTCCAGAAATTCAATATAATGTGAAAAAAGGCATGCACACTTCAAAATGGTATCTGAAAACTACTGATCACCCTGCAAAAATAAGCTATCTAGATGTAAATATAAAAAAGCCATAGGGGTCAGAATTTGGTGATGCAAAGAAAAAAAATATTAGTTTCAAAAGTTTTTTTTTTGAAAAATGAAAAAGCAAAAACAGAAAATCACCATGTCAGTAAGGGGTTAAAATTTCAAGCTTAAAACCAGATTTTTTGTTGTTTTAGTTCTGGTGATTTTATGAAGATATGTTCATGTTACTTTAGCCCTAAGTGGTATGTATGAACTCTGTACATGGTCCATATATTCTGCTTCAGTCACACTTTTACCCACTAAGATCAACTTTATGCAAATGTTATGAAAAATTACACTTTGATGCAAAGTTGCATGAATGCATCTGTGTTGAGTGGCATTTTCACAACGTGACAAATGTCTACTTTCAGAAAATATATGGGTATTCCCTTGATAGCGAAAGTGTTAATCATGCTTGAAGGAGTGTGTGGGATGGATGAATGAATGCATAAATGGCAAAGTGTAGTAATGCCCTTTTTTTTTACTTATTAAGTGATGAGGAAAAATACTGTTCATAATCTTGCACGTGGAATTAATACAGATTTGGCAGAGACTTATAAAACTATTCAGAGTATGTATGTCAGGTTGTGGGAAAAAACTGCTACAATTGTTTGATAAATTCCACATCTTTTCTTTCTTTCTTTTCACCGAGCTGTGTACCAGCATGCCAACTACATTACTGTATTTTTCTTGTATATTTCCCAAAAGTGTGACTAAAAAGTTCAGTGAGTCTTATAATGTGAAGTTACCTTTAAATATATGTTTCTGTCTTCTATTAGGCGGCAGGGGTGTGCAGGAGGGGTTACTCTGCAGTGGTCATGAATGTCTTCTGAGAGATTTATAATCTCTTTCTGTGTCAGAGTTTAGCTCAGCTTCTGCAGCATATTTGTTGGGGGAGGAGAGGTCATGAGGGATTGCTCTCTGCTCTGCTGTCCAGCCAGCAGCATCAGGAGAGGGCTCTGTGCACTAGCCTATGCAGAGACTCTTAATTTAAAAGGATTTTCTGAGACTTTTCTAATGATGACCTATCCTCTGGATAAGTCATCAGTATCTGATCGCTTGGGTCTGTCATCCGGAGCCCCCACTGATCAGCTTTTTGAGAATGTGCCGATGCTCATGTGAGTGCCGTGACCTTTTCTCAGCTCACCAAGTACAGTGTCTTACATTGTATAGAGACTGTGGTTGGTATCTAAGCAAAGCGGCATTTTCTTCAAAGGGGCTGAGCTGTGCCAAGGCCATGTGACTGATTTACGTGACATCACATGGCCTAGTCAAAGCTGCGAGAGGGTCACGGCACTACTGCAAGCACCAGTGCCTTCTCAGACCCCCACGTATCAGATACTAATGACCTATCCAATGTCCCTCTGCTTAAAGGGGTTCTCCGGGAATTAAGAAAATGAAAATACTTAAATATTATGTTATAATAAATATATTCTCAAATACCTTTCATTAGTTATAATGGCTCGTTTTGTCGAGGGAGCAATCATTAGGAGAAACAAAATGGCCGCCGTCCTATTAGTACACACAAAACCTGTCCTAATTACACAGCACTGAGGTAAAGAGCTGCTCCTCTCTGCTCTGCTTGTCAGGGGTTATGATCCTGAATACAGATGATAAGAACTTTAGATGAATCTCTGGGGAATTTATTTCATAAAGAGACATGAAGTACAGAGAGGATGGACAGGACAGACTGTGGTAATGGAGACTGCATACAAGAGCTGCTGCTCATTAGCCTCAACCCGCAATCCTCTCATGTCTTCTCATCTTCTCCATTCCCACAGAGATTCTCATGTATTCATGATCATGATTCCTGACAGCAGACAGGAGGATGAGGCAGCTCTTTACCTCAGTGTTGTGAAGTAACTTGTCCTCCTGTGTGATCAGGACAGGTTTTGTGTGTACTAATAGGACGGCGGCCATTTTATTTCTCCTAATGCTCCCTAGACAAAACAAGCCATTATAACTAGTGAAAGGTATTTGAGAATATATTTATTATAACATAATATTTAAGTATTTTCATATTTTTAATTCCTGGAGAACCCCTTTAATGTACTCATACCATATACGTACTTTCATCATCATTGTGATGATTTTTAAAGGGGTTATCTAATTCTGTAAATGCCCTCCACAATGCCTGGGCTTCTCCTATAGATCATATTTACTCTGGTCCCCTGCACCCGCGTGACGGGGAGATGCAGCGGCGGCTGTGCAGGGATCCAGAGTAACGTGGGTGCCAGAGAGGAGGGTAAGTATGATCTACAGTATGTGAGAGGTCTGGGCATTGTGGGGGGCATTTTTAGAATAGAATAACCCCATTTAATGTTTTCTCACAAGTAGTATGTTAATATTAGCACACCATTTGGTACAAAATATTTTTTCCCTCCAACTAAAACTTTATATTTAATAAAAATAGAGTCATTTCTGGTAAACCATAATAGGAAAAGTTATTAAATTATTTTTGTAATTATATATATTTTTTTACATATGGGCACATATCAATATTTCTTTGAAACAATGAATTTGCAGTAATTTATTGATCAAAAAAATATCGCTCTTTGAGACCTTCAAAAAGATGTCTACAAAAGGATTTTTAAAAGACTGATAGGTAGTCACATTTTAATCATTTCACTGTCTGGATGATCATCTGCAACTTGAGAAGATTTTAATCATCTGCCAGCTTGCCCAATCCAGCAAGCTCAACACGAGAGCAGAATGCAAATCACTAAGAAAAAAAAATCTCTAAGAACTCCAGACTTTCATAGCAGGACTTACAGGTAGCTCTTGCCACTAACCATGTCAATGAGCGTGAGTGCTGTTGGAAAGAAGCTACATTTCTTAGATCAGCACAGGAGGTGCAGAGGAGGAAACCTTTTCCTGCCCAGAAATAAACATTGGGGAAACAGAGCTAATTGATATATCTAATTCCCAGAGGATCATTGCATGGTCCTCATTCTCCTGGATCCCTGACAAAGGCCTCTCATTCAGTTGTCCATTCTCTCTGATTTGCACTGATAAAAAGCAATCGCCACAAAATAGATGTCTGCACGTGATGTACTGTCTTGGCTATAATTCTAAATTGTGTCTCAAGGCCTCCTTAAAAGGTCAAACATTGACTTGTGGGATAGCAGTTCACCAAAGGCACAGCTTTCGCTTCATTTTTGGAAAGAAAGCTAGTTTGCATAGTTAATTAAGGTCTCATTTTCCAAGTTTATTCTGTTCTGTTGTTATACTCTATTGTGTATACAGTATGTGTTTCTTTAGAAACTCTGTTAGGTATGTTCATCAGGCATAGTATAAGTTGTCTAAAAGTTCGGTAGCAAGAGGGAACTCTCTCACTTTAGATAAGCAGTCAGAGTTTGTGGTCACAATTGACCACGGCATCTGAGGGACTAAAGGAGGAGTCTAGGACTTTTATGTTGATCAGCTATCCAGAAACATCAGCATCAGAACAGTCGTGTCACGGACGTACCGAGACACACGGACGTCTCCACAACAGTGAGTGAAAGGGGATCTTTGAGACTGGCAACACGTGGTTTAATTTGACATGTTTACCTTGTGGATCTATAGGCATCTGTGTTGTTTCTGGTACTTGCCAAACCCTTAACTTCCAGGTGCTATTGCGGTCATTTAACTTTCCCTATTTATACATAGTTGTTTCTCCCACTATGCTGTGCGGTTTATAGCTTCAGTTGGACCTGTGGATAGCTGGTGTTTGGATTTCGGTGGAGTTCCTTGTGCTACCATAGCTTCTTGAAAGTTAAGTGTTACCTTTCCCTTTTTTTTTATTATTTTTGCTTTTTGTGTTTGTTGCATTTCCTAGTCGTTTAGTATCAGGCCTCATTGAGACTCTTGTTCATCCTTCCTTTGGAGGAAAGGGCTGTCTCTTTCTAGTCATTAGTACCAGGGTGCTTTGGTTAGGGTTTTCACTAGGAGGTGTCCATTTTCCTTCCCTAGTTTTTAGGCCTTATTTCCTTCTCTTTTCCCTCCTATATTCAGTGTGGGGTTTCCCTCTCACACCACGGCATGACACCCTACCACCCCTTGCTGATCTTCTAATGATGACTCATTATAGGGCCATTAATATAAAAGTCCTGACAACCCCTGGAAATGTTTGTGATCAGATTTGTCCGTGTCCATGGACACTGAGTGTAAAACATCAGGCACTCACTGACTATTGTACCCATTCAGCTCATGAGTGGGTGCCATGTTTATATCTCCAACTGCTGTGCATGTAGGATGGATGTCACCATTTTAAGTTTCCATAACAACAGCTTTATTCATTATGATTTACCCCATATCTCTCCCCAGAATGCTCTGATATGTCCTTCCACATGTGTTGTGCATTGGCATGCCATTACAACTCAATGATTTATTTGCTTGACATGTAACCTTTTTATTCTTAAGTGTGTTGAGCATGAGATTATGGAAATATTTTTCTCAATGCTTATCCATGTTTTGGTTGAGTTTTACTGCAGGTACACTGTTTTGGATTTGCATTTAATGTCTTATGGAGGAATCATGGCACACACCTTTGTTATTTTTACATGCTCTCATTTTATTGTATAAATATTTTCTGGAATTAAAAAAGGTTCATGCACACTTTTGTTTCTGCATATTCATAAAGGTCATTTTAACCTTGGCAAAACTCAAGTTTTACAAAATTCAAGTCTTATAAATGTTTCTTGTTATGTAATTTTTTAAAATAGTATTCATTACTTCAACTTGCAGGATAACAGGTCCATGTTACTAAGTTACTATGTAATATCATTAAAGCGGGTAATCCATCATATTAGTAATAATGGAACATTGCTAGGATCCTCTAAATATTTAGAATGAAGGGAGCACAGTGTTTTCCTGCGCATCCATGGTCCTAGACAACTCTGAGCAGGGAACTGCGACATATCCATGCACTTGAATTGAACTGTGCACAGTAATTGAATTTAGTGCACAGTAAATGGCTGGGAGTACAGCTATGCAGGCAAAAATACCCTATTTAATGTCTTATATGCCTGCACTCTAATATATTTATTTTTTTTCTCTTTTTCTACCTGTTATCCAGATAATAAATCCATTGATGAAGTTGTTCAATCCAGTGTTTCTCTGCATTCAAATATTATGGCTATTGTGGACAGTCACATTATTTTGCTTGAGCACAATGTTACAGAAGACATGACTGAAGAGCTGGTTACCAAACAAGCTTTTACTTTTCTGATTGGTGCTTCTTACAGGAATAAAATGATTAATATTATCATACGCCCTGCACTTGTTGTTTTGGCATGTAGAACAGCACACAGTTTCCAGAAAGGTAAAAATATGTGAATATCTATATAATACATATTAACTGTTTCCCTATTACTTATTTTCCTGTTGGTAAGACTGATAAGATCCAAAAGTTTGCTCTTTTCTGTTATTTTTAGTGTTTTCTACTGTGTGTTACCAAAATTATTTTCTGAGTTGGCTTATTTTTTATTGAAAGTTAGCTTTTTTTAAAATATCAGTATCCACTGATTCCATGTATATCTGCTTTAAATTCCATATTTGACAGATACTCAAAGGGGTTGGCCACTATCTTTTCTGAGCTGGACATGTGCTGAGAACAGCACATACATACAGCTAGTAAAAGGCATTATTAAACAACTGGCACTGATGCTTAATGATTTAATATGCCTAATTTATGTTTACTTGCAGGGCTGCCTGCTTCCTGGTGCTGTGCTTTCAAAATGGCTGCTGATAGAGGGTCATGTGGCCAGCCCCATCCATCAGCAGCCTCCATTTATTTACACTAGGGGAACAACTAGCACATGTGCAGCCTGTCCTTGATGTAAGTGAATAAACTCCAGACTGGTATTTTTTTTCTTACTCCCCCACCCCCTTTTCACCACTGTGCACTGGCAAATCTGCACTGGATTACATTGTCTGGAATGGAGTCGCAGTATGAAAATAAGTCTTGAATCCTTATCTGCAATACTACTCATGTAATACTGCAGATAAAATTCCTCAAACTCCATTTAACAAGAAGATGGAGCTTGTAGGTAAAGACGATGCTCACGAGTGCACAAATTTTACTACCACAGCAGATAAGAAACAGACTGGGTTATGTAGCGCAGTTGAAAAAAGACATATAGCAACCAAGTTCAACCAAGAGGTGTGAGATGATGTGAATTAAGGTAAGGGGAGCAGAACAAAAGAATTCTATCCATGTGTGTTTTTTTTTTTCAGACCCCCATGGTGAGCATACTTACTTAATCCTT
Organism: Rhinella marina; assembly: GCA_900303285.1. Lineage (NCBI taxonomy): Eukaryota > Metazoa > Chordata > Amphibia > Anura > Bufonidae > Rhinella > Rhinella marina. The sequence goes on from ONZH01013148.1 coordinate 28,409, forward strand.
GCTGTGTTGTTCCGCCTCCATTGATTCCCCTTGTGCGCCACTGTTCCCTGCATTCTGTTTGATGCGGGTCATGTGAAGGCCACAGCCATCCAGCAGCATGAGTAGGCCACAGACACTAGTGGTCGGGAAAAAAAAACAACAAAGGTGTTTTTCTTTTAAACAGTTAAGTCCTCCTGTGGTGACCACTTCCTGAGTGAAACCTTGTCACCCTTGTCACCTCTGGAGATTGAACTTTTTCTTCTCCAGAGAGAGGCAGCGCCTCATTATCTTTCGAGGGGATCTTACAATGAACAAGTTTTCACCATACATTTTGTACTGCCCATTTATATAGAGTAATGATGTTCCCCCATTCTCCAACACCTCCACTAAATAATATAGGTCATTATTATTGATCCTGCACCCCCACCCCCTCCCCCAAGCCTCTTCTCAGGACTAAATAAATTTAGGTCAGAGTACAAAATAGTATATTTGCAGCACACGTAACAATTGTTTGCCTAATGGTGAGGAAGATGATAATTAAAGTTTTGAAATAAACCGGAAGGAAAGAACTGTAATAACTCCAAACTATTAGTCCGTAAGTTTGAGGGCCATACTTCAGATAAAGAAGGGGAGTTTGAACTTTTACAAGATTTTGCTATTGCACTTCTGGATACTAGAATTGCATGTGATACAATTATACTGATGTGATTTCTGGGGTTGTGAGTAGTCAGTGACTGGATATTCAGTAAATATAAAACCAAGTCTGGCTTGTAGAAGATGTTTGTATGCACTAAATGGTTTTGGGCAAGTTCGGCCGAGCATGCTCGCTCAACACTAATAGGGAGTCTACTGTGGTAGTGAAAGAATACTGTGAGCCAGTGTGACACGCACATAACAGGCTTCGCTCTTAGAATCGCTGCACACTTTTATGTATTTGGGCAGTTAAGGGGCCAAAACTCACCAGTCTGAACTCAGCCTTACAGGTCAATGTTAGCGCCAGCTATAAAGAATCATGCAGAAGCCCAATATCCTACTAGAGCGACAAAAGCGCACACCTTTTACACCAATTTACTGATTTCACATACATTTCGACAGAACCTGTTCTATTACACGCTTATACAAGCAGAGCCCCCCCCCAGACAGCGTGGAGATGGCAGTGGCAGCAGCATCAGCAGACTATAGAGTGGCACGACAACAGTGTGGCCAGGTGGCAGCAGCATGAGTAGGCCACAGAGTGGCAGAATGACAGCCCCTGGAAGTGGCAGCAGCAGTGGAAGTAGTAGTACAATTTGGAGGCCACAGAGTGGCACAATTACCTAATTTTGAAGTAGTGGCAGCTAGGAGATGGCACGTGCAGTCGGCAGCGGCAGCAGCATCAGGCCGGAGAGTAGCATGGTGACATACCCTGAAGAGCAGACAGTAAAAAAGAATTATCGCCCTTTTGGTTAAGATCAACTGTAGCATATGTTCTGCAAGAGGCAGCAGCAGTCAAAGAAATTTCAAGGCCACAGAGTGGCACTGTAACAGCAGCTGCAAGAGGCAGCAGCAGTCGAAGAAATTTCAAGGCCACAGAGTGGCACCGTAACAGCAGCTGCAAGAGGCAGCAGCAGTCAAAGAAATTTCAAGGCCACAGAGTGGCACTGTTACAGCAGCTGCAAGAGGCAGCAGCAGTCGAAGAAATTTCAAGGCCACAGAGTGGCACTGTAACAGCAGCTGCAATAGGCAGCAGCAGTCGAAGAAATTTCAAGGCCACAGAGTGGCACCGTAACAGCAGCTGCAAGAGGCAGCAGCAGTCAAAGAAATTTCAAGGCCACAGAGTTACACCGTAACAGCAGCTGCAAGAGGCAGCAGCAGTTGAATACATTTACTAGGCCACGGAGTGGCATCGTAACAGCAGCTGCAAGAGGCAGCAGTCAAATACATTTCAAGGCCACAGAGTAGGAGAGGCAGCAAGAGTCGTACTAATTTTAATGAGACAAAATGGCACGGTGACATACCCTGTGAGAGGCAGCAGCAGTCATAAAAATTTAAATGCAATATACCGTGGAGTGGCACAATTACATAATTTGGATTTAGCGGCAGCTAGAACACAGCGTGTGGAGGGGGCGGCAGCAGCAGCATGATTAGGCCACAGAGTGGCACAATTACATAATTAGGAGGTAGCGGCAGCTAGGGCACAGCGTGTGGAGGCGGCGGCAGCAGCATGAGTAGGCCACAGAGTGGCACAATGACATATTTTGGAAGTAGCGGCAGCTGGGACACAGGGTGTGGAGGCAGCAGCAGCATACCGTACAGAGGAACAATGGCATAATTTGGAGGTAGCGGCAGCTAGGACATAGCAAGTGGAGGCGGCAGCAGCATGAGTAGGCCACAGAGTGGCACAATTACATAATTTGGAGGTAGCGGCATCTAGGACACAGCGTGTGGAGGCGGCGGCATCAGCATGAGTAGGCCACAGTGTGACACAATTACATAATTTGGAGGTAGCGGCAGCTAGGACACAGCGTGTGGAGGCAGGGGCAGCAGCAGCATGAGTAGGCCACAGAGTGGCACAATGACATAATTTGGACGTAGCGGCAGCTAGGACACAGCGTGTGTAGGCAGCAGCAGCACACCGTAAAGTGGCACAATTACGTAATTTGGAGATAGCGGCAGCTAGGACACAGTGTGCGGAGACGGCGGCAGCAGCATGAGAAGGCCACAGAGTGGCACAATGACATAATTTGGAGGTAGCGGCAGCTAGGACACAGCGTATAGAGGCGGCAGCAGCAGCAATAGCATACCGTAGAGTGGCACAATTACATAATTTGGAGGTAGCGGGAGCTAGGACACAGCGTGTGTAGGCAGCAGCAGCACACCGTAGAGTGGCACAATTACATAATTTCGAGGTAGCGGCAGCTAGGACACAGCGTGCGGAGGCGGCGGCAGCAGCATGAGTAGGCCACAGAGTGGCACAATGACATAATTTGGACGTAGCGGCAGCTAGGACACAGCGTGTGTAGGCAGAAGCAGCACACCGTAGAGTGGCACAATTACGCAATTTGGAGGTAGCGGCAGCTAGGACACAGTGTGCGGAGACGGCGGCAGCAGCATGAGAAGGCCACAGAGTGGCACAATGACATAATTTGGAGGTAGCGGCAGCTAGGACACAGCGTATAGAGGCGGCAGCAGCAGCAATAGCATACCGTAGAGTGGCACAATTACATAATTTGGAGGTAGCGGGAGCTAGGACACAGCGTGTGGAGGCAGCAGCAGCATGAGTAGGCCACAGAGTGGCACAATTACATAATTTGGACGTAGCGGCAGCTAGGACACAGCGTGTGTAGGCAGCAGCAGCACACCGTAGAGTGGCACAATTACATAATTTCGAGGTAGCGGCAGCTAGGACACAGCGTGCGGAGGCAGCGGCAGCAGCATGAGTACGCCACAGAGTGGCACTTTTGGACGTAACGGCAGCCAGAACACAGCGTGTGGAGGCAGCAGCAGCAGCATACCGTAGAGTGGCACAAATACATAATTTGGAGGTAGCGGCAGCTAAGACACATCGTGCGGAGGCAGCAGCATGAGTAGGCCGCAGAGTGGCACAATGGCATAATTTGGAGGTAGCGGCAGCTAGGACACAGCGTGTGGAGGTGGCAGCTGCAGTAGCATACTATAGAGTGGCACAATTGCATAATTTGGAGGCAGCGGCAGCTAGGACACAGCGTGTGGAGGCGGGGGCAGCAGCAGCATGAGTAGGCCACAGAGTGGCACAATTACATAATTTGGACGTAGCGGCAGCTAGGACACAGCGTGTGGAGGCAGCAGCAGCAGCATACCGTAGAGTGGCACAAATACATAATTTGGAGGTAGCGGCAGCTAAGACACATCGTGCGGAGGCAGCAGCATGAGTAGGCCGCAGAGTGGTACAATGGCATAATTTGGAGGTAGCGGCAGCTAGGACACAGCGTGTGGAGGTGGCAGCTGCAGTAGCATACTGTAGAGTGGCACAATTGCATAATTTGGAGGCAGCGGCAGCTAGGACACAGCGTGTGGAGGCGGGGGCAGCAGCAGCATGAGTAGGCCACAGAGTGGCACAATTACATAATTTGGACGTAGCGGCAGCTAGGACACAGCGTGTGTAGGCAGCAGCAGCAGCACACCGTAGAGTGGCGCAATTACATAATTTGGAGGTAGCAGCATCTAGGACACAGCATGTGGAGGCGGCAGCAGCATGAGTAGGCCACAGAGTGACACAATTACATAATTTGGAGGTAGCGGCAGCTAAGACACAGCGTGCGGAGGCAGCAGCATGAGTAGGCCGCAGAGTGACACAATTACATAATTTGGACATAGCGGCAGCTAGGACACAGCGTGTGGAGGCGGCAGCAGCAGCAGCAGTAGCATACCGTAGAGTGGCACAATTACATAATTTGGAGGTAGCGGCAGCTAGGACACATCGTGCGGAGGCAGCAGCATGAGTAGGCCGCAGAGTGGCACAATGGCATAATTTGGAGGTAGCGGCAGCTAGGACACAGCGTGTGGAGGTGGCAGCTGCAGTAGCATACTGTAGAGTGGCACAACTGCATAATTTGGAGGTAGCGGCAGCTAGGACACAGCGTGTGGAGGCAGGGGCAGCAGCAGCATGAGTAGGCCACAGAGTGGCACAATTACATAATTTGGACGTAGCGGCAGCTAGGACACAGCGTGTGTAGGCAGCAGCAGCACACCGTAGAGTGGCGCAATTACATAATTTGGAGGTAGCAGCATCTAGGACACAGAATGTGGAGGCGGCAGCAGCATGAGTAGGCCACAGAGTGACACAATTACATAATTTGGAGGTAGCGGCAGCTAAGACACAGCGTGCGGAGGCAGCAGCATGCGTAGGCCGCAGAGTGGCACAATTACATAATTTGGACATAGCGGCAGCTAGGACACAGCGTGTGGAGGCGGCGGCAGCAGCAGCAGCATGAGTAGGCCACAGAGTGGCACAATGACATAATTTGGAGGTAGCGGCAGTTAGGACACAGCGTGTGGAGGTGGTGGCAGCAGCAGCAGTAGCATACCGTAGAGTGGCACAATTACATAATTTGGAGGTAGCGGCAGCTAGGACACAGCGTGTGGAGGCAGCAGCAGCATCATCAGGCCACAGAGTGGCATGGTGACATAGTCTGGAGTTGACAGCGGTAGCAGCATGAGGAGACCTGATAGTTGAGGTGGCAGCAGCATCAGAAGGCTACATATTGGGTCAGTGACAGAGTGGAGAGGTGGGTGGCAATACCAGTCACTGGTAAAGATGCTGGATGGTAGAAGGAGCAGCTGGTAGATGTGTGGCATCAGGCGGGTGGCAGCATCATAAGAGTGGCTGAGGCAGGTAGCCTGAAGAATACAGTCTCATTTGTCAAGGTTTGGGTGACGCATTATGGCTGATCTAATCTGATGCATCAGGCGTTGTTGGGTGGAAATCCTGGCTGATCCATGCCTAATTCATCTTGACAAAGGCGAGTCTTTCCACATTTTGGAAGGACAGGCGAGTTCTCCTTGGGGTAACTATGGCCCCCGCCGCACTGAACACCCGATCTGATGCCACACTACTAGTTGGGCAGGACAGCTTCTCCAGTGCAAACTCGGCCAGTTGCGGCCACAAATCCAGTTTAGCTGCCCAGTAGTCCAGCGGATCTTTTATGTGGGGTGGCAGGGTGCTGTCCAAGTAGGCCACCACCTGCTGGTTTAGGGTCTGCTCCTGGTCCACCTTCTGCTGCTGCTGGTGAGTACTTTTCGCACTTGGCGGGTGAAGAAAGCTGCTCATCAGCGACTCCAGACTCAAGTTGCTGCTGATGGAGCTGGTACTGCTCCTAACCCCCGACCCCCCCACAGCAACCGTGGCAGTGGTACATGAGCGCTAAGGGACCTCCCGGTCAGACCTGTGAGAGGATGGACGATGACGCAGATAGGCAGCAGCCAACTGACTATATAGGATGTCTCTATAGTACTTCAGTTTGTCCTCCCTCTCAGCAGGTAAAAAAAGGCCCCCATTTTAGACCGGTAGCAAGGGTCCAAGAGGGTGGAGAGCCAGAACTCATCCCTCTGCCGTATGGTGAATATTTGGCTGTCACTACGTAAGCAAGTGAGCATGCATCGGGCCATTTGCACAAGTGACTTGGATGGACTCCCTGCCTCCAACTCCACTGTATACTGCCATGGTGTCTCTGGGTCATCTGCCTCATCTTCCTCATCTCCCTCTACCTCCTCTGGTTGCTCCTGCTCCTCCTCTTCTGTCATCTGGGTAGAAAAACCACTAAATGCTTGTGCTCCAATGTCCTCCTCCAGTTCAGCCCCCACCGGACTCATGTGGCCGTGAGATGCAGTCTCCAGTCCCCTAACCAGAAAGATTTTGCATGCAGCATCTGTTCCAGGACATGAAGCAGTGGAATGACGTTGTTCATCCCGTAGTCCTGGCGATCTGAAATGTTTTACCTGTATGTGGATATGTAAAAGTAGCCCCTTTTATTATGTGGGAGCATTGAAGACAGTGGAGACAAGGAAATGTACCTTTTCTCCGAGTCCGAGGCCTGAACCGTGAATATGAGGTCATGCACTTATAATTGTGTATATTGATATTTGGTTTATGTTTTTTTTTTTTCTGTAGATTCCCACACACCTTTGATATGTTTTTCTCAGATCAGGACCACATGGTATAGTGTGAGATTTCCGTGCATTTATATTTGTTTTTTGTTTTGTTTTTGATCTCCATTGCAAGTTGACACACCTGCACTAATTAGCCTAGGTGTTTGCATGTTAATTGCTGTTTGCTCCTGATACCGCCCTTGTGGGCGTGTGATGTCATGATCATGTGGCTTTACCTGTCTGTTATAAATAGACTGTAATACCTATAATACCTACCTGTTGATAAAGGCTACTCGCCGAAACGCATCCTGGTATATCCTGTAGGATATGATCCAATAAATAGACGCAGATTGCAAATTGAAGTCACGACTGCTGGGGATTTTCTTGTTATTACATGTGTGGAGACTGCTCCTTTCCCACGTGCAGCGTGCATTAGAACGAAGTGCCGACTGGTGTATTTACCGAGCACGAGCAACTTGGACAGGAGCACGGTCAGCTTCTGCGCTGTAGGATGGCTGGACGCATACTGGTGTCTCTTTGCAATCGCCTTGGTGAACGACTGCTGCCGTAATGAGTGGCGAGCAAATGGAGGAGGAGGAGCCGGAGCATCTGGAGTGGTAGATAATGATAGACAGCTCCCTTCGACAGAGGTGCTGGAGCCTTGACTGCCTGAAATGGGATGCGTGCCACTGGGTGGTGATGCTGTTGCTGCTGCCGACTGGACCGCCACATCTGAGCCACGGTTCTCCCAGGCCACTTTGTGGTGACGCTACATATGTTGGCGCAGGGCCGTGGTGCCAACATTAGCACCCTGGCCATGCTTCACTTTCTGACCACAGATTCTACATATAGCCATGTTCACCTCCTCAGACGTCTTAACAAAAAAAATTCACACCGCCGAGTAGGCGATTTTACCACCAACACTCCGCACTCACTGAGTGGTACCTCCGCTGCCTGGATGAGCCTCTGCGCTGCTCTTTTCAAGGCCGGAAAGCACCTGAGAAGAGTGCGGTCTACCCCATGCCCATTTGGCTCCTGACCTCGCACTGCTGCCACTCCGCTGACTAAAGGCCACACCACCGACTTGCTGCCTGCACCGCTGCCTGACGCGCCAGCTGTCAGTCTCGTCTGCAGATGATGATAATGATGATTAAGCCCTTGCTTCACCCGGCTCCCAAGTGCGATCGGCTACATCATCATCAACTATAGTTTGCACGTCGCTTATGTCCTCCTCAACTGTCTCGGTGTACAAAGCCTGACCGCTCTCAACATCACCTCCCACTACACTCTCCTCATCAGTACTTGACCGCCTATTGGAAGGAGCGGATTTCTGCCCCACCTCTTGGCTTCCAAGTAGCTGCTGACTGTCCACAAGTAGTTCGTCCTCGCTGTTTAGTGGCGCAGAGCCCAAGCATATAGTACTTCTCTGGCTAAGGGAATCGAAAAGGACAGAGGCAGGTTGAGGACAGGTGAGGGCACTGGAGCTGCTCCAGGCCCATGCCAATTGAGGGTTGTGTCTGACGAACCCACAGACTCTTGGCTGGGGGTTTCAGATGTCATCTGGGAGGAAGTGGATGACTGAGTCAACCATTCAAGAACATCTTGGTTGCTGGTCAACACACGACCACTAGATGACACTGGTAGCTGTGGCCTCGCCTTGTGACCCCTAATGCCATGTCCCTTTCCTCTGCTGAGACCTGTGCCTATTCCAGAAACATTTGTGCCACTGCCCCTCCCCTGTGAAGGGCCTGTCACCCCTATGTCTGACATACTGTTTGATAAAAAAATTTTAAATAAAAGGAAATTAAGAATCCCCCCAAAAATATACTTTACTCACTGCCTTGCACAACTGCTTAACTATTTCTTTAAGAAATACCGTCACCCACAGAGTGGGTTAACAATGGATTGCTGAACTGCAGTACAATGGGTTACTGCACAGCACTACACACTATATGACAATTTTCTTTTTCTATGGCGACTGACGCTGCAAATAGTTATTTAAAATGAACAACCCCACAATCACGGAATCACTGTTTTTTTGGCAAGTCAACTTCACTGACTACGTTAGCACAATATCACGCATTTCCGTTTGGATGGCGAATAACGCCACAAATAGTTATTTAAAACTAACAACCCCACAAACACGGATTCACAGTTTTTTTGGCAAGTCAATTTCACTGACTACATTAGCACAATATCACGCTTTTCTGTTTGGATGGCGAATAACGCCGCAAATAGTTATTTAAAACTAACAACCCCACAAACACGGATTCACAGTTTTTTTGGAAAGTCAATTTCACTGACTACGTTAGCACAATATCACGCTTTTCTGTTTGGATGGCAAATAACGCCGCAAATAGTTATTTAAAATGAACAACCCCACAAACATGGATTCACTGTTTTTTTGGCAAGTCAACTTCACTAACTACGTTAGCACAATATCACACTTTTCTGTTTGGATGGCGAATAACACCGCAAATAGTTATTTAAAATGAACAAACCCACAAACACGGATTCACTGTTTTTTTGGCAAGTCAGCTTCACTGACTACGTTAGCACAATATCACGCTTTTCTGTTTGGATGGCGAATAATGCCGCAAATAGTTATTTAAAATGAACAAACCCACAAACACGGATTCACTGATTTTTTTGGCAAGTCAACTTCACTGACTACGTTAGCACTATATCACGCTTTTCTATTTGGATGGCGAATAACGCTGCAAATAGTTATTTAAAACTAACAACTCCACAAACACGGATTCACATTTTTTTTGGCAAGTCAACTACACTGAAGAATTTAGCACTATATGGCGCTTGTCTATTTGTATGGCGAAAAAATGGAGACACAAAAACATATTTTTTTTCAAAAATGCTTTATCGTATAAAACTGAAACAAACAAAGAAAGTAGACATATTTGATATCGCGTCCGTGACAACCTGCTGTATAAAAATAGCACAACCTGTTAGATGAACACTGTAAAAAACAAAAAATGAAAATGTGCCAGAAACAGCCATTTTTTGGTTAACTAGCCTTACAAAAAACATAATATAGATTGATTAAAATCATATGCACCCCAAAATAGTACCAATAAAACTGTCACCTTATCCTGTAGTTTCCAAAATGGTGTCACTTTTTGGGAGTTTCTACTGTAGGGGTGCATCAGGGGGCTTCAAATCGGACATGGTGTCTAAAAACCAGTCCAGCAAAATCTGCCTTCCAAAAACCATACAGCGTTCCTCTCAGTCTGCACCCTGCCGTGTGCTCTTACATCAGTTTGTGACCACATATGGCATGTTTCTGTAAACCGCAGAATCAGGATAATAAATATTTAGTTTTGTTTTGATGTTAACCCTCGATGTGTTAAAAAAATGGATTAAAATGGAAAATCTGACAAAAAAGTGAAATTTAGAAATTTCATCTCCATTTTCCTTTAATTCTCGTGGAATACCTAAAAGGTTAACAACATTTGTAAAATCAGTTTTGAGTAACTTGAAGGGTGTAGTTTCTATAATGGGGTAATTTATGGGGGATTTCTACTATGCAAGCCCCACAAAATGACTTCACACCTGAACTGGTCCTTAAAAAGTGGGTTTTGGAAATTTTCTTAAAAATTTTAAGAATTGCTTCTAAAATTCAAAGCCTTATAACGTCCTAAAAAATGAAATTGGCATTACAAAATGATCCCAACATAAACTAGACATTTTGCGTAATTTTAAGTAATAAATATTAGTGTTGAGCGAGCACCTTTGTGCTCATATGCTCGGGTGCTCTGGCCAAGCACTAGGGGTTGCTCGAGTGCTCGGCCAAGCACCCAAGCATAATGTTAGTCAATGGGACTAAACCAGGCACTCCGCTCGGAACAGGGGAGGGTGTCTGGTTAATAGAAAAAGGTCAGAATAGCGACTTCTCCTCTTTTACTCCTTTCACTCGTAAAAGTATGCTAATTAACTGAATTTGTATGCATTAGCGCACATTGCGTACGCATGAGCATACAAATGCATACGCATTAGCATACAATGCGTAGCATTAGCGTACATATCAACATTACAGTGAATGCCAGTACTCTCCCGCACGTTTATTCGCTGCATAGCAGCGAACAAACGTGCGGGGAAGAGACTCGAGCATTGTGCTCGAGTACACTCGGTGTTCGGCCGAGCATGCACGCTCAACACTAATAAATATGAGGTATCACTTTTATTTTAAAAGTAGAGAAATTGAAATTTTGAACATTGCAAATTTTTCTACATTTTTGGTATTTTTTCATAAATAAAGGTGAAATATATTGATTCAAATTTATGTCATGAAGTACGATGTGTCACAAGAAAACAATGGCTTGAATAAGTAAAAATGTTCCAAAGTTATTACCACATAAAGTGACACATGTCAGATTTGCAAAAAATGTCCTGGGTAGGAGGGTGAAAACTGGTCAGGGGTAGAAGGGGGTTAACAATTGATTTTTTTTATATCATTGACTTTGTAGCATATTTTGCCAAAGTTAGCTAGTGTTGTTTGAATCTCTGATAGGGAAGTCTGGGGGTCTGATATGGCAATTATTACATACAAGTATATGTTTTATGTTCTAAAGATCTAATTGAAGATGAGGGGTGAAGGAAGGCACTCCTGGCGCGTGCTATTACTGATGTTGAATAAGTCTGATTTAAATCTGTGTGAGAGTACTGTGGCTGAGAATTTGGAATAAAGGGCCATTTTAGCAGATTTAATAAAACCTTTCAATCCAAATTTATATAATGTTAGGTCATGAAATCCTCAGTGTATTCTGTCAAACTCTGAAAGGTGTCTTAGAGAATTCTGTATATTAGATGAAATTTAGGAATCTTCAGGTACCATCTGATGCTTGTTCTCCTGAAATCAATCCAACTTGGTCAGGGTGAATGAGAGATAAGAGAATATTGACTAGTCAAATGGCAATAATTTATATTAACATATATTTTCTTTATGTTGGTGTTCAATAAAGAGATTGGACAAAAGTTTTGTGATAAGTTTGGTTCTTTTCCAGGTTTCGGTTTGGTTGTTATCAAGATGGATAACATCTCAGCAGGGACGTTTTGTTCTGTAGCTGCTTTGTTTAACATGGAGATCATATGTGAGGTTAAAAGAGATGCACATTCTTTTTTGAGTATCCATTTGATAGGCTGTCTGGGACCAGGGATAAAACCCATTTAAGTGACTTAATCGCTTTAGTAATTTCCATATGGTCAAAGGGAATAGATAATTCTTGGATTTGAGTAGGGTTGAGTTTAGGAAGATTGAGGTTTGACAAAACTGTATTAATATTTTCAGTGTTAGGCTGGGGTATTGTACTCTCATTTTTGAGATTATCTAAGTCTTCATAATATTTTCTCAATTGGGCTATATTATCTTTTGGATTTATGATTTTTAATTATCTACTTTTAGATAGGCTATACATTGTTTGGCATGTTTTATTTTAAATTGACATGCTAAGAGTTTTCTGTGTTCAATGCTTTCCTTTGCCCTGGCCTGAATTTCTCTGTGAACAACAGCTATATGAAAACTGCTGCATCACTCTATGAGTAAGGCCAAACACATGCGGTGCAGACCACGCCCGCCAATGGCAGCCAATGCAGCTAGATTTAAAAATAATTATTAGTTAATTACAAGTTACTAATGTTTGATTTAGTCATATGCCTTGCCATTCCCAGTAATTAGTATTGCCATTCATAAATCTATACTATACACACACAAAACTACTCCCCAAGACCTCCTTCTCTACATCCCTTTACTTATATATTGATTTAAGTAGGCATAACAGTCAGACTACCGACTCTGTCATTCATCTGCATATCTCTAAGCGATGAAAGCAATCCATATGATTTTACTACAAATATGACCTGGGAATTATGCATCAAAATGCTAACTGGTAGGGTTATGGGTATGGAGTAGGAAGACTACATTTCTTTTTATATCCTATGATCATTCTGTCAACTCCTTTTCACATATGACCTGCATCTTTCTCTGGAGAGGCTAAATGATAATACTGACCGCTAGGTTTACTATTTGTTCAGCTACGGCAAAAGAAATTAGACTATTTAATTTCCTTGCTTATCACAAAGTAATGGCATACTAACTGAGCATTGTTACTAATTCATAAAACTTCACTCACAGCCATATCCCCTATACTGCTAAATACATACTGGATTTTTTTATGATTGTTGTAGTAGTCATTTTTCAGCCATATAGTGCTAGTTTGTTTAGAGTCAACTTTTGATTTCTTTTTCAGATGATATACATAGATCATTTTGCTTCATGAGGAATCTTTTTTCAAAAGAATGTATCCTTTTGGATGGCCAGGAAGAACAGGTTAGAAGCCCATTTATACATGAATTAAGTATGAATAAAAATGATGGAATATAACAAATATGCTTTTACAACTATTACAAAATTTGTGAAATTTTACATGGCAGTCTCTGGAGATTTGGTAGGAAGGCTAGCCATAAACACAGTGCTCTTCTTTCTGTCAGAGAAATGGAAGCCCTGTTATCGGTATGAGTTAATAGTGCCCATTGTGTGCCAGTAGTGTGTCATCATTTCTATTATAGCTGTTATAGACAGAAACCACAAGGGTTAAAGGAGCCCATCAAAATCATCGACGTAGCTGTGTGTGTGGGGGGTGGGGCATGTTCCCTCGGTGCAGTCAGGACCAAGGGAAAAGGGGGTGCCTGCTATCCTCTGCCCGTCTCCTGCTCCCATCTTCCAGGTTAGCTTGGCGGCCGGGCCAGCTCTATCAATCAACATAAAGTCTCTTCTACACCTCTGTCAATTGTACTTGTGCACATGCTACCTCAGGCATCTAAAGGGCCACTGCACACTGCCCTAATCAATGGCTGGCAGACGAGGTACTTGTGGCACTTTCCCCTGTGGGAAGTTGCCTGAGAAATAAGGTTCCTTAGTGTGCCAAGCCATCTGCAAAGGTGTTCTGATCTTCTGTTTTCCCATGTAGTGACCTCTGCCCATTTATTGACTGTTCACTCCCTGACCTGTGCCTGTTACCCTACGCTGCCTGAGTTGACCTTGGACATATTACGATATTGTAAGTACTCAGTCAGCCGTGACCTCAGGCTGTGTCTATGATTTTGCCTAACCTCTCTGTGCCCTGCATTGTCTTTGACAAATGTGGATCAAGTCATATGGGATAATTGTGTGATGTCTCTTGTTCGTCGAAGTGCCAATAATTGCCACTTGTCACAAACGGAGAGGGACCTAATCCTTGAACTGAGAGACCTTGGTTTATCACTTCAGCAGATTGCCACACACCTAGACTGAAATGTTAGCATTGTTTAATGTCTCATGTCCCAGTGGTTGGGAGAACAACAATGAACTGAAATGACAGCAAGAAGTGCACAGTGGAGAACCTCGGCATGGAAGGATCATCTGATTAGAAGAATGGTGCATAGAGATCTGTTCTGTACTACATGTGAAAATAGGCATTACATCCCATGTCCAGAGCGGAAAACTGTCTACACAAACTGTCAAAAGGCATTTGCATGACACTGGGTTGTATCCATTGACCATTCATCCACCTGCTTGCATCTCAAATGCAATGATAGCTGGGGATTGGTCCAGAGACCACATAGGCAATGCCATGAAGAGGCCTTCACAAAGGAATGTCATACCGGTACTACTTCTGATATTATGGTGTGGGCAAAAAGGGAATGGTTTGCTCTCAATAAAGACCACCAGGTTTTGGAGGAATTGGTGCAGTGTGTGGCAAATCTTCCCTTGGTCCAACCAAGAACAGAGCAAACAGCTAGTGAGATTAGCTATTCTTTACAAAGGATAACTGTAGAGGATGACAAAATGAAAATGTTAATGCAATCAAATGCTGCACTGCATGATGCTACCAGAGAACAGCAGAGCATGACTGCAAAACAGAAAATGGAGAACTGTGTGTTGGATACTGAGCTTGCTGAATTTAAATTGACAGTGGTGTCTGGATGTCTAGAGGCAAAGATTGAAAGTGCCGTGACCAAGGGCAAGCAACTGGAACCATGCTGCGGAAGTCTAAATAAGGACCAATGCATGAAAGGATGTCCTGTTGCTAAGAAGCCTGGTATTTCACTGGATGTTCCAAGCAGGAAAATCCATGCTATTGCTAGGAACAATCAACAACAGCTGAATATGATGTAAAGAAGTTCTGGAGGAAATGATCTGCTAAGTAAATCCCAGAAGCGGCTGCCAGCGCCCATGCGAGCCCAGGGGAGCCGAGCGGTACAGTGCTCGTTTCGAGCACGTTCGCTCATCTCTAAAGGTGAACTATCTGTGTGGTAATAGTACTTTCAGGGGGACTGTTTCTGCAGTACAGTATTGGGAAGCACAGAGGCCACAGTTTTGGGGGTGGCAGGATGAGATGTTCAGAAGGTGGGAAGGAGGATGGAAAAGTATGATACTAAGATGTCTGTGGGCCAAACTCTGCAGAGACAAGAGATGGCTGAAAGAAATCATCATGGTGGTCTGGTCTGAATAGAGAAGATAAAGAAAGAGAACGTCACTGGATGTAAGAAGTACAGTATGTGGTGCTCTTTAGTCGGGCTGGAGGGAAGGGGTTAGGTTAAGAAACTGGCATTGGCGGGGGCACCTTTTCAGTTTTCACCTCAGGCAGCAGAAAAGCTAGGGGCACCTCTGCGTTGCACCATTAGTAAATGACCCCCATTGAGCCCTTGAAAGTGGAAGCTAGGAAGCGGTTGCACATCCCCTTTAATGACAAAATGCATCAGCAGAGCTGATCTCTGTAGTGCAAAGGCAGGGAAAAGCTGAACTAACACTTAGTAGGTATGTTGTAAAAATTTCTGTGACTGTCTCTTATATCTGAATAGGGCTTGCAGAAATCCAAGCATATGCTGCAGAAATAATTCCATTTACATGGAATTACACGTTACCGTGTTTGTTGTTCACATCCGACCCACATCTAATAATTGCATGTTATAGTCACCTAGGGTGACTTTAAAAAAGTAAAACAAAAAAAATTAAAAAGTTAAAAAATATAAAAATTCAAATCACCCCTTTTCCTTACAATAAAAAAAAACTATAATAAAAATAGTCGTAGCTATAGATCCATATTGCATGTAACTTACAGCAATCAGACTTTCAGCTACGTCTGAACTGTTAATTGGGACTGTATCACAGCCACAGAGTCTCCGCTCACACTGACAGCAGAGATGCGGGAGAAGCCGGTAAGGGACCAATCAGAGTAGTCCCTTGCCGGCGATAGTTCTGATTGGTTAGTCTGGGCAGACTAACCAATTAGAGCATGGTAGTGTAAAAGTGCTGCTTTCAGGCTCGAATCTGCACTCTGGAGATCAGGGCCTGAAATCAGGCATAGTTCCCTCTGTGCCCCAGGTGCCCCCTGCAGTCTTCTGTGCGGGCCCCCAGTATTGTATATTATGGCGGTGGCTCAGTAACGGGACCACTGCCATCCGCAGCGGGTGTCAGCTGTAACAACCCAGATCGCTGATGGCACCAATCCTGGGTATGTAACCACTTAGATGCCGTGGTCAGTAGTCACCCATTGCATCCATGGAGTTAACAGAGTGAGGGGGCTCCCTCTGTCTCCGGGTCACTGAGGATCTGATTAGGCTTAGTGTCAGTGTAAAACTGACAGGACTATACTCTGGCATAGAAGACTATTGCAGAGTATAGCACAGCTATCAGCCCCACTGGATTTTCAAGATCCAAGTGGGACTTGATAAAGTGTAAAAGTAAGAAAAGTAAAACATTTAATAAAAATGTTTAAAAAAAATTAAACAAAAATTTAAAGAAAAAAATTAATTTCCTTTTCCCATATCCGCTCATTTATAATTGAGTAAAAAATGAAAAACTAAAATAAACTATACATAATTGGTATCACTGCATCTGTAACGACTAGAGATGAGCGAGCACTAAAATGCTCGGGTGCTCGTTATTCGAGTCGAATTTTTCCCGATGCTCGGGTGCTTGTTTCAAATAACGAACCCCATTGAAGTCAATGGGAGACTCGAGCATTTTTTGCAGGGGACCAATGCTCTGCCTAGGGAAGGCTGGGTGAAAACCTGGAAACCTCAGAAAATGATGGAAACACCACGGAAATGGACAGGAAACAGCAGGGGCAGCATGCATGGATGCCTCTGAGGCTGCCTAATCGTACCATTACGCCAAATTCTGGGCAACAGCCTGGTGGTGACCCTCAAGGCAATTGTGCTGACCCAGACCAAGATGGGCAAGGCACATGCACTGGCACATGTTAGGAAAGCACCCAACTAGGTGCAACGAAAGTCCATCACCGTCTGCGGGTGACACCACTGCCCATGCTGGCATTGCTGTCCTATCCCCCGCCCCACGACGCAGGCATAAGCCTGACACAGCGTGGTGACAGTTTGGTGACCAAGTTAGATTGAGATAGCAGGTGAACCACCCAAAAATTTACCCTGACACAGCATGGCGGTGAACCCAGAGTGACCAAGTGAGACTGAGGTAGCAGGTGAAGCACTTAAAATTTTACCCTGACACGGAATGGCGGTGAACGTCAGACGCCGCCTGCATGAGATTAGGGATAGAGCTGCTGTCTGTCAGGGAGAGTGTTAGGGCCTCAATTTAGATTTTGGTTAGGCAGGAATCACCCACAAAGAACCCAACAGCCCTTCTAAGAGCTACAAGCACCTTTTTTTGGCTCCTCCTGGCTGCTGCATGAGATTAGGGATAGAACTGATGTCTGTCAGGGAGAGTGTTAGGGCCTCAATTTAGATGTTGGTTAGGCAGGAATCACCCACAAAGAACCCAACAGCCCTTCTAAGGGCTACAAGCACCTTTTTTTTTGGACTACTCCAGGCTGCTGGCTGGGACTTGTAGTGCAGCTACCGCCATCTTGGCTGCACACTGTTAGGGCGTGAAATTAGAATTTGGTTAGGGAATCCACAAAAACCCAACGGTCCTTCTAAGGGCTACAAGCACCTTTTTTTGGCTCCTCCTGGCTGCTGCATGAGATTAGGGATAGAGCTGCTATCTGTCAGGGAGAGTGTTAGGGCCTCAATTTAGATGTTGGTTAGGCAGGAATCACCCATAAAGAACCCAACAGCCCTTCTAAGGGCTACAAGCACCTTTTTTTTTGGTCTCCTCCAGGCTGCTGGCTGGGACTTGTAGTGCAGCTACCGCCATCTTGGCAGCACACTGTTAGGGCGTGAAATTAGAATGTGGTTAGGCAGGAATCATCCACAAAGAACCCAACGCTCCTTCTAAGGGCTACAACAACCTTTTTTTTGTCCTCCTCTCGGCTGCTGGCTGGGACTTGTAGTTCAGCTACTGCCATCTTGGCTGCACGCTGTGCACAGTGACTGGTGGCAGAAGGGACAGCACGTGGTCCACACAGACCAAAAAGAAATTGCCCAAAGTCCTCTCAGTACTCATTTTTGCTGCTGCTGTACATTGGCTTGCTGAGATCTGTAGTGCAGTCTAGGGAATATGTTTTTTCTCTCAGTTATATATATTACAGTCCAGTGAACTATTATGTCATGTGCTGTATAGTAGCGTCAGTCTAGGGTATACGTTTTTTATCTCGGTTATATATCCTACAGTGCAGTACAAATTCTGTCATGTGCTGCACACTAGCCGGAGTCTAGAAAATATACATTTTTTTCTCTCATTCATATATCCTACAGTGCAGTGAAAAATTGTGTGGTGTGCGTTACACTAGCGGCAGTCTAGAGAATACGTCTTTTCTCTCAGATACATTTAATACAGTCCAGTGAAAAATTCTGTCATGTGTGGTACACTATCCGCAGTCTAGAGAATACGTTTTTGGCCTCAGATATTAATTCGACAGTTTAGTGATTACACAAAATGTTGAACTCAAGGGCTAAGGGTCGAGGACGTGGGAATCCAAGTGATGTAGGGGGCAGAGGCCGTGGTCCTGGGCAGGGTGACACAGTACCTACTGATGAGGGAGCAGTGGAACGCCGCAGAGTTTCACTCTCTAGCTTCATCTCGCAACTTACAAGGTCACGTGGTACACCACTATTGAAACCACAACAGTGCAAACAGGTGATGACGTGGATAGCGGATAATGTGTCCAGTAATTTATCCACCACCCAGTCTTCCACACAGTCCACCCACTTTAGCCAAGGGAGTAGACCTCTGGCTCCTCCAGCTCAACCTCCTTCCCCCCAGCCTGCCCCCCATGGAAAATATGGATTCAGATCTGGCATACTCACAGAAAGCCTTTTCAGGACCCTACCCAGAGACACAAACCACTGCTCAACAGCAACCTGAGCAGTTGCTCTGTCCCGATGCCCAAAAGTTAGAACTTTCGCAGTCTGTGGGTGATGAGAGTGTGGACTTAGTGCAAGTAGTGTGTCAAGAGGTGTCGGATGATAATGAGACACGGTTGTCAGACATTGACGTTGTTGTCAGGGCAGTAAGTTCCAGGGGGGAGCAGAGTGAGGAATCGGAGGAAGAGCAGGTGGATGATGAGGTGACTGACCCGAGCTGGGTTGGTAAGCCTAGTCAAGACAGTGCTTCTGAGGGGGAGGCAAGTGCAGCACCAGAACAGGTTGGAAGAGGCAGTGGGGTGGCCAGAGGGAGAATCAGGGCCAGAGCAAGTATAGCAACTGTTTCACGGAGTGAAGCTCCCGTGCCGAGGCCTAGATGTTCGCAAGTCTGGAGGTTCTTTAAAGAAAGTGAGGATGACCGACGGACTGTGGTCTGCAACTTGTGCCACACCAGGATCAGCAGGGGAGGCACCACTACCAGCCTAACCACTACCAGCATGCGCAGGCACACGACTCAATGGAACCAAGGCCGTTCACCTCCTGTGGATCACACCCCTGCTCCTTCCCCTGTGTCACATGCTGGCTTTGCGAGTCAACCCCCCGCCCAGGACCCGGGCACGAGCGCCTCCCGCCCTACAACCACCCCTTCACCTCCACGATCCTCCACACCCTACACCAATGTGTCCCAGCGCAGCGTTCAGCTGTCTTTGCATCAGACATTGGAGCGCAAGCGCAAACGCGAATACAATTCCACCCACCCACATGCACAAGCCCTAAAGGTCCACATTTTCAAACTGCTGACCCTGGAGATGCTGTGCTATAGACTGGTATAGATTGAGGCTTTCCGCAACCTGATGGCGGTGGCTGTCCCTCGGTACTTTGTCCCCCAGCCGCCACTATTTTTCACGATGTGCCGTCCCAGCCCTACACCAGCACGTGTCAGAGAACATCATCCATGCCCTTACCAACGTGGTTACTGAGAAGGTCCACCTAAACACGGACACGTGGACAAGTGCTGGCGGGCAGGGACACTATATATCCATGACGGCACATTGGGTTAACTTGGTGGAGGCTGGGACCGAGTCTGACCCTGGGGCTGCTCATGTAATGCCCACACCGAGGATTGCGGGGACTACCTCGGTCACGGTTTCTCAGACTTATTATGCCTCTTCCTCCAACCCCTCCTCCTCCTCCTCCTCCTACTCTCAAATACAATCTGTGAGCACAGCGCCTTCAGTCGGTAGCTCTAGGCGCAGCAGCACTGCCGTGGTTAAGCGCCAACAGGCGGTGCTGAAACTGCTGAGCTTAGGTGACAAGAGGCACACCACCCAAGAGCTGTTACAGGACATCACGGCGCAGACCGATCTTTGGCTGGCGCTGCTGAAACTCAAACCAGGCATGGTTGTGTGTGACAACGGGCGTAACCTGGTGGCGGCTCTGCAACTCGGCAAACTAACACATGTGCCATTATACACCAATACTATTTCCCAAAGTAACAACAACCCATATAAACACTGCATATAAAACCTGCCTGGCCCACGTGTTCAATCTTGTGGTTCAGCGGTTCCTCAAGACCTACCCCAATATGTCTGATTTGCTCACCAAGGTGCGATGCATCTGTGCGCATTTCCGCAAGTCAACCACAGATGATGCCACTCTCAGGGCAGTGCAACGGCGCTTACAACTGACAGCTCACCGACTGTTGTGCGACGTGCCCACACAATGGAATTCCACATTATACATGTTAGCCAGGGTTTACCAGCAGCATAGAGCGATTGTAGACTGCCAGATGACAACTTCCACGAGAACTGGTAGTCAGGTTAGTCAGCTTCCTCAAGACTACAATGAGGAGTGGACGTGGATGTCTGATATCTGTCAGGTGTTAAGCCACTTTGAGGAGTCAACACAGATGGTCAGCGGCG
>ONZH01013149.1:0-133283 GCA_900303285.1 Rhinella marina
GGTCCACCTCTTGGGCCTGCGCAAAATGTTTAGAGTCTCACCTCTTGGCCTCCACATAAATTTTTAGAGTCTCACCTCTTGGGCCTCCACATAATTTTAAGAGGTCTCACCTCTGCCCTCCACATAATTTTTAAGAGGTGTCACTCTGGGCCGCCACAAATTTTCCATGAGCCTCTGGGCCAGCCCACGGCCTCTTCCTGCCTTTTGCGGTTCCTACGCATCCCTCAACATCCCCACTGCTTTACCTGCTAGACATGACACTGGGCCAGGTCGGGTCACTGACATCTCAAGCGCCAACCAATTTGGGCATTTTAAGGCTTCTGCATGTGTTTAGTTGTTTTTACATTTTAAAAGAAGACATGTTCTGACCACATCTCACACACACACACAATGACAATTAGGGGTGGGGTCTATTTGCTTTCCCCCTTGCCTATGCCATCTGTGTTGTCATAGGCAACGTGATTTTAAGGGTGCAGAATTTCATCTTTTTTTTGTCTAGTTTGCTTGGGGTCCATGGCAATGTAGAGGAAAGAAGGTTTCCTTGTATGGTCTCACTTTACAGAGAGGTTAGATTGTGTTTGGAGTGTATTGTTGAGAGGCTGTGATAGTGGCGTAATAGTGCGACTTGGGCGCGTTATATGCACCCAGACATGCTTCCCCTGCTGTCCCAGTTGCATTCCAGCAGTGTTGGCATCCTTTTCTGAGGTTCCAGGGTGGACTTTGTGACCTCCAAGTGGTCGAATTGAGATTTCCAAGTGGCGAGCATTTTTTTCCCATAGACTTTAATGGGATTCGATATCCGGTCGAATAGTCGAATTTCGCAGTCTATTCGAATCGAATTTCGAACTTTCGAATATTTCACTACTCGCTCATCTCTAATGTCTAAGAGATGTATCAGTAGCATCTGAGCTACAATGTGTTGCTAATAAATAGAGTATTAGGATCGACACAACACTGTGCTCTGTATTTACACGTAATACAAGATATATTTGTAGTGATTCCATTAGCAAGGCTACTGTACAGAGTCTTCAGAAATATTATTGAGAAACGCTTTTTTTAACATGCCCTTAGTTTTTAAGGGAATGCCATTATTTATGCCTCCCTGACCACGGTTGTGAACTCGATCAAAAAAAGTGATCTGCACTCAATACACTGGAACTGTGAATTTTTAATCAAGATACAGATAAAGGACAATAGTAAAATTAAATAATGGTAAAATATGACATATATCAATACAATGCGGAATACAGAGATCGAGAAATTGTATATGACATACCCTAAAAGAAATTATATGAACAAATAAAAACAATAATCAGGATGAGTATAATCACGATGGTCAGTACTGATACAGCATAAAAAGACCATACACTGAAATATGTAAAAAGAAGATCAGTGTAAATTTAAAATATTCCAGGATAGAAGTTCCAAAATACAATAGAAGTTGTAGAGCCTCTGAATTCCCGAATGTCTATCGGAGAGGTGTGCGATACCGCACTAGAGGTGAGACAATAAGTGATGTAATAGTCCGGTACGGCTTTTACCCTTCGAGGAAGTACAGTTTCTCCGTAAGTGTTATAATCTAATAAGGAGCTTATTGTTTCTTTACCTCGCTAGTTCAGCGTCGTCTCCATGCGTGGGTATCAGAACGCTGTAACAGTTTACAGCGTTCTGATACCCAGCGCATGGAGACGAACGCTGAACTAGCGAGGTAAAGAAACAATAAGCTCCTTATTAGATTATAACACTTACGGAGAAACCTGTACTTCTCGGAAGCGGTAAGAGCCTGTACCGGCAACTATTACATCTACTTTTGTCTTCACCTCTAGTGCGGTATCGCACACCTCTCCTAGACATTCGGGATCAGAGGCTCTACAACTTCTTTTTTGGAAATTCTATCCTGGAAATATTTAATTTCACTGATTTTTTTATTACATATTTAGTGTGATGGACTTTTTATGCTGTATCAGTACTGACCATCGTGATTATACTCATCTGATTATTGTTTTTATTTGTTCATATAATTTCTTTTAGGGTATGTCATATACAATTTCTCGATCTCTGTATTCCGCATTGTATTGATATATGTCATATTTTACCATTATTTAATTTTACTATTGTCCTTTATCTGTATCTTGATTAAAAATTCACAGTTCCAGTGTATTGAGTGCAGATCACTTTTTTTGATCTATTTTTTCCTCCTCAATCTGGGTTTGGGTGACCCAGTACGATCTTTGCACCTACCCATATCCATTAGTCTGGTGTGAGCCCTCTTCTCTTCTTGTTTATATATACGGTTGTGAACTCGTTGTCATCTGTGGTCTGGCATTCACTGGGGAAGTAGAGCAGGGTGGGTGGTTACGGAGTATTCCTGCTTTCTTATACACCCAGACTCCACACTCAGGGCCTTTACTATTGTGGCTTTGCCTGGGAAACACAGGGCAAATGCGCCCCTCCTCTATGTTTGTTCTAAGATTATTTTCAATAAAGTATTGTTGGTTTGTTTTTAGTATCCTTCCAGGCAGTCACTTATTTTCTATTAAGATACCTTCCAGACTATTTGTTTTCAGTGTAAAATGTGCTCACTAAAACAGCATAGTTAATTAAGGTAATGTGTTAACAAAAATTGAATGTTGTTTTTTATGTAATACAAAGCATTAAAACTGCTGTATTAATGCAGTTATTGTAGTGCAGTGCATACACCAAAACTGCATGGCATAGTGATGCAATACAATATGTTAACTAAAAACGCATGGTAAATAGACATAATACAAATGATCTGAATGAAACTGGTGTATTGATGCACTAAAAAATTACAAATGTTAACTACTGTACATTGAAAGCGTGCCATACTATAAATGTCAGCTACATTGATGCAATTAAACGTGCCTGCATTTTACACTGGTAAAATGCAATGAACTGCTTAATTATACACAGTAGCAAAATTGTAGCAGTTTTTTGGGGGAATTATAGGAAATGCAATGAGATGTCCCCATTTACACTGGTACTAACATACTAAAATGTGCTGAGGTGCTTAATTATAAATGGCGGAAAAATTGAAGCTTGGGGGGAGGGGGAAATGCACTGTGTTTGTAGCAAATTTTATGCTGCAGGTGCTCGGGAAAAGCCTATAAAACACTTATGAATTGAACAAACCTGAGATCTAAAAAAATAAATAAATAAAAATAAGGATGGCTGCAGATGTACAGAAAAATATTTTTGTGCAATATTTTTGTGATTGCAGAATTCAATATAAATATATATATATAAAATATATATATATCTTCAATATAAAATAAATATTCAATCTTCAATATAAAAATATACAAATTATAGATAAGAGCAAATTACAGCTAAAACTCTGAATATAGTAATAATAAGATGGGCCTCAGATTAAGAGTGTCAATATACCATCATGATTATGACCAACCAAAATAATAATCTGTGCAATAGTTTGGTGGTTAAATCCTAAAACCAGCTGTATTCTCCAATGTTTAAATATGTGGTATCAACTGCAGATGGAAGCAATATTGTGGATACAGTCATAAGGGAGAATACATCCGTTTACACAAGGAGCAGTGCCAGCTGTATTCTTCAGGAAGAAAGTTCATAAATGGTCGGTAGTAGAAATGTGGTTACCCTCATGGCAATTGTGCTCACCCAGACCAAGAAAAGCGAGGCACATGCCCATCACATGTTAGGGAAGCACCCAACTAGGTTCAAAGAAAAATTGTTTAGAGAGAGGGCCTGTAGGTGGACCTCCGGAAAAATTGTTTTAAGAGAGGGCCAGTAGGGGGCCCTCCGCAAAAATTGTTTAGAAAGAGGGCCTGTAGGTGGACCTCCGGAAAAATTGTGGTAAAAGAGGGCCAGTTGGACCTCTAAAAAATTGTGTTTTTTGGATCAGCGTTAGGCAAAGACGACAAGGAGGATGAGGAGTAGGAGGAGTAGAGAAGAGGAATCGGATACATAAGTAATGTTAATCTTTAGCTGCTTTCCCCCGGAGGAGATTTGAATTCCGGTGAAATCCAGGCTTTGTTCATTTTAATAAGCATCAGCCAGTCAGCGCTGTCAGTTGACAGGCGTGTACGCTTATCGGTGATGATGCCACCAGCTGCACTAAATACCCGCTCTGACAACACGCTAGCGGCAGGGCAGGCCAGCACCTCCAAGGCGTACAGCGCCAGTTCAGGCCACGTGTCCAGCTTTTAAACCCAGTAGTTGTATGGAGCAGAGTGATCACGCAGGACGTTGGTATGGTCAGCTAGGTACTCCCTCACCATCTTTCTGTACAGCTCCCCCCTACTCTGCCTAGACTGGGGAAAGGTGACAGTGTCTTGCTGGGGTGACATAAAACTGGCAAAGGCCTTGAAGAGCGTTCCCCTGCCAGTGCTGGACAATCTGCCTGCTCGCCTCCTCTCCCCAGCTACTTGGCCCACAGAATCACGCCCTCTCCCGCTAGCAGCATCAGATGGGAAGGATTGTTTCAGCTTGTGCACCAGGGCCTGTTAATATTGATTCACTCTGATACTCCCAACACGCAAGAATTCCCTCTCCTCACTGGCCTGACTCTCCATTTCCTCCTCCTCCTCCAAGTCCTCCTCTTCAGCCCATACACGCTCAAGAGTTAAGAAGGACTGAGCACTGGTACCCTCTTCTGTCTCGCCAACATTCTCCTCCTCATCCCCCTCCTCCGATACGCGCTGAGAAACAACCGGAGGGTGCTCTGGCTATCAAGCGACGTATCTTCCTCCACCGTCTCTTGTGACAAGCGCAAAGCATCTGACTTCATGCTGAGCAGTGAGTTTTTCAACAGGCAAAGCAGCGGGATGGTGAGGCTGATAATGGCGGGCATCGCCGCTTACCATCTGTGTTGACTCCTCAAAGTTGGTCAACACCTGGCAGATATCAGACATCCACATCCACTCCTCATTGTAGACTTGAGGAATCTGAGTGACCTGACTACCAGTTCTGGTGGAAGTTGACATCTGGCAGTCTACAATCGCTCTGCGCTGCTGGTAAACTCTGGATAACATGTTTAATGTCGAATTCCATCTTGTGGGCACATCGCACAACAGTCGGTAAGCGGGCAGTTGTAGGCGGCGCTGCCCTGAGAGTGGCAGCATATGTGGTCGACTTGCTGAAATGCGCACAGATGCGGCGCACCTTGGTGAGCAAATCAGACAGATTGGGGTATGTCTTGAGGAACCGCTGAACTATTAAATTGAACACGTGGGCCAGGCATGGCACATGTGTCAGTCTGCCGAGTTGCAGAGCCGCCACCAGGTTACACCCGTTGTCACACACAACCATGCCTGGCTTGAGGTTCAGCGGTGCCAGCTACAGATCGGTCTGCGCTGTGATGCCCTGTAACAGTTCTTGGGCGGTGTGCCTTTTGTCACCTAAGTTTAACAGTTTAAGTACTGCCTGCTGGCGCTTACCCACGGCACTGCTGCTGCGCCTAGAGCTACCGACTGAAGGCGTTGTGCCCACGGATGGTAATTCGGAGGAGGAGGAGGGGTCGGAGAAAGAGGCATAGTACATCTGAGAGACCGTGACCGAGGTAGGCCCCGCAATCCTCGGTGTGGCCAGTACATGAGCGGCCCCAGGGTCAGACTCGGTCCCAACCTCCACCAAGTTAACCCAATGTGCCGTTAGTGATATAGTGTCTCTGCCCGGCAGCACTTGTCCACGTGTCCGTGGTTAGGTGGACCTTCTCAGAAGCAGCGTTGGTCAGGTCACAGATGATATTCTGTGACACGTGCTGGTGTAGGGATGGGACGGCACATCGGGAAAAATAGTGGCAGCTGGGGACCGAATACCAAGGGGCAGCCACCGCCATGAGATTGCGAAAGGCCTCGGTCTCTACCAGCCTATAGGGCAGCATCTCCAGGCTCAGCAATTTGGAGATGTGGATGTTGAGGGCTTGGGCATGTGGGTGGGTGGAACTGTATTTCCTCTTGCGCTCCAGCGTCTGCTGTAAAGACAGCTGAACGCTGCGCTGGGACAGATTGGTGGACGCTGTGAAGGATCGTGGAGGCGAAGGTGTGGTTTTCCGGTGGGAGGCGCTCGTGCCGAGGTCCTGGGCAGGGGGTTGACTAGCAGAGGCAGCGAATGACACAGGGGAAGGAGCAGTGGTGGGACCCGCAGGAGGTGAACAGCCTTTTTTAATGTAGCTGTATCAGTGAGAGCAAAAGACCTTTTTTAATTATGTGACATACAGTATAGGTCACCTGGACAGAAAATACGGATTGTGCTTTGTATATAGGTGGATAAGTTAGAGCAAAATTATGTATGTTATTACGTTCCTGTGCAGTATGGAACAATTACACGGAAACTATTAGATTAGGCAGACTTGGTCTGCTTAAGTGCAACCCAGACATATGTCGCACAGAGATTTTTGTAATGTAGCTGTATCAGTGAGAGCAAAAGACCTTTTTTAATTAAGTGATGTACAAAATGTGTCACCTGGACAGAAAATACAGATTGTGCTTTGTATATAGGTGGATAAGTTAGAGCTAAATTACGTATGTTATTACGTACCGTGCAGTATTTAGCAATTACACTGAAACTATTAGATTAGGCAGACTTGGTCTGCTTAATTGCAACCCAGATAAATGTCGCACCGAGATTTTTGTAATGTAGCTGTATCAGTGAGAGCAAAAGACCTTTTTTAGTTACGTGACGTACAGAATGTGTCACCTGGACAGAAAATACGGATTGTGCTTTGTGGTGACTGGACAGCTGAACTGTGACACACAGAATGGTTCCACACAGCTGTATGAAATGGATTTGTATCACTGAGATAAAACAACAAAAAAACTTTTTATTTTTATTTATTTATTTATTTTTCATATTTCTTTATTTTTTTAACTTGACGTGCAGAAACTATCAGAGAGCAAACTCAGCCCCTGCTGACTGTGGCTATTTTGACTGCAACCCAGAAAAATGTCGCACTCATATTTTTCTAATGTAGCTGTATCAGTGAGAGCAAAAGACCTTTTTTAATTACGTGACGTACAGTATAGGTCACCTGGACAGAAAATACGGATTGTGGTTTGTGGTGACTGGACACTTGAACTGCGACACACAGAATGGTTCCACACAGCTGTATGAAATGGATTTGTATCACTGAGATAAAACAACAAAAAAACTATTATTTTTTATTTATTTTTTTAATATTTTTTTATATATATATTTTTTTTTAACTTGACGTGCAGAAAATATCAGAGAGCAAACTCAGCCCCTGCTTACTGTGGCTATTTTGACTGCAACCCAGACAAATGTCGCACAGAGATTTTTCTAATGTAGCTGTATCAGTGAAAGCAAAAGACCATATTTGATTACGTGACGTACAGTATGGATCACCTGGACAGAAAATACGGATTGTGGTTTGTGGTGAGTGGACAGCTGAACTGTGACACACAGAATGGTTCCACACTGTATGAAATGGATTTGTATCACTGAGATAAAACAATAAAAAAAAAAAAGTGTTATATATGGCAGCATCTGAGCCGAGCACCGCGGGCAGTCACTAGTATATTCCAGGGTCACCTGATCAGGCCAGCCAACCCCTGCTATCGACATGTAAGGGCCCCACGTGATGCTGGGTGTGCCGCAGAGTCTCCTGGCTTGTGATTGGCTGAGTTTATAGGCGCCAAAAATTCAAAATGCGGGAGATGCCATTTCCTCGAGCATGGCGAGATACTCGTCCGAGCAGCGAGCACTTACGAGTACCGTAATGCTCGAAAGAGCACCAAGCTCTGACGAGCATGCTCGCTCATCTCTAATAATGGAGTTTTTTTGTTTTCAGCCTTCCTTAGATAGGAGAAATTAGTTCTTATTATATGGGGAATGTTGTATTTCACCAAAGATTGTAACTCCAAATAGTATAGAGGTATTGGAGAAAAATATAGTAAATTGAATAAAGTGGCAGCGAGTGGCAGCTCTCAAAAACTTTATTCAATTTACTATATTTTTCTCCAATACCTCTATACTATTTGGAGTTACAATCTTTGGTGAAATACAACCTGGAATTACATTCCCCATGTAATAAGAACTAATTTCTCCTATCTAAGGAAGGCTGAAAACAAAGAAACTCAGTTACCAATAAGGGTCAATACAGAGGAACAGGCTAACGCGAATAGAATACTATTGAAACAAAGTACAGCGAACACAAGGTAACATAGCGTCCAGTGGGACACCACGTGACACGCTAGAAAAAGGCGCGCTGTTCGAGCGCGCTTACTACAGCGTACATCTGCTGGGAGAAAGACAACAGATCGTGGAGGGAGTGAAAACGCCGATCGGTAATGTACAAAACTTATAAAGTGGGTCCCACAGAGTATAATAAAATATAATACATGGTAAATCACCTCTCTACTCTTCAGTAAGCACAACTTATGAGACTTATTTGAAATACTACCCACCATTTATGAACTTTCTTCCTGAAGAATACAGCTGGCACTGCTCCTTGTGTAAACGGATGTATTCTCCCTTATGACTGTATCCACAATATTGCTTCCATCTGCAGTTGATACCACATATTTAGACATTGGAGAATACAGCTGGTTTTAGGATTTAACCACCAAACTATTGCACAGATTATTATTTTGGTTGGTCATAACCATGATGGTATATTGACACTCTTAATCTGAGGCCCATCTTATTATTACTATATTCAGAGTTTTAGCTGTAATTTGCTCTTATCTATTCTCTGGATATTTTTATATTGAAGATTGAATATTTATTTTATATTGAAGATTAAACAGTGTTTTTACAATCTATCAGATTTAGTGTTATCTCAAATGTGAGTGTGCCTATCAAAACACTTCCTATTACCATTTATTTATTTACACGACTTGGGTGAAGTCGTGGATAGAGCACCTCTTTATCCCCTTTCCAATTGGTGCTAAGCCACTATACTTCTATAATGAACTTTAAACCTCCGAAACTGTGAAGATGAAGTTTCTGATCATTTGGACTTCATTTTGTATCTGTTCATATTAAACTTAATTCTCTTTCTCTTAGAACCATTGAGGCCTGTGAATGAACTGAAGATTTGTGTACAATTTTTGGGAGAAGAGAGTTATACTTTATGTGAATATATTTTGATGGTTGTTTTGGGATTCTATCTTGCTGTGGACTTGGGGACTGGCTGCTCCAAGGTCTGGGGTGATAGCAGATAAACAACACGCACACAGTGATAATTATGGAGTGCATGCGCTGGCTATATTCCACTAGGGAATTAAACTTTTTGTTTAAACAGTGTAAAGCTGTAACCCTTCAGGAAAGAGGTCAGAAGCTCATCTTACGGTGGAACACCTTACATTGGGACCTAGTCTATGTTTTCTTGATCAAGACTCGGTCTGCTTTCCGTGAAAGGGCTTCCCAGCTGATGTGTCACTGTTAGATGAGGTGAACTCAATTGGTAATGTAAGTACCTTCATTCTGGATGTGGTCAGGGCAGCAGAATTTGTGTTAAATTCATAATGAATTGGTTCGCTCATCTTTAGGCAGAATCTTCAAAAGTAAATTTAAAGAGTTTGACCACCTTTACTATTTTTACAAAAAGGCTGGAAATAGTAGTATAAGCCACTATTTCTTATGGCGTTACAAGATAATTCACATCTAACCTCATAAAGATTTATTCAGGAATTATCCAGCACATAATTTTGGACACATATACATGAATTATAAGTTAGAACTAACAGCCACCAGTACATTCAGTAAAATATAAAACAAGTTACAACTACTAAAGCAATCTGAAATAAAGCAGCAGATATACCTGTAAGTCAAATAATAATTGTACAATAAAGCTATTTTAAAACTTTAGGCTGTGAGTACAGCATGTAAATGGAGAATATCTACTGTTGCACTCTATGTTCCAGTCAGTCTGAGTTTATATAAGAAATCTGTTCTCTAGGGTTCTGCTGAGTTCATGCTCTCTTCAGGTGACTTTTAGAATTTAACATTCAGCTTGCCACTTGGTTATAAATGTTTCATTTTGCTGATGCTTTCCTTTCAGGGACTATATCAATCCTCATTCAAATCAAAGCACTTCTGAAACATGCTCCAGTGGAGTGGAATTTTTGGCAAAATAAGGTGTTATTAACCTAGCAAAGGCTTTTAACGACAGGATAATTTAAGAAGGAGAGCTTAAGCTCTATCCTAAATGGCATGACAGCTTGAATCCAATATTTTGCTTCTTGAAATTAATTTCAAAGTCCAAATATTGTATTATCAATGCATCATTAAAGTCACTGGTCCTTTTCTATGTGTGCTGTGTAGCAATGATGTTTCCCTTACTACAGTATGTGTAGTAAGGTTTAATGAGGATGCATTATATTTTAAATACATACAGTTCCAGTATATTGCCAGTAATTGGTTTTCAAGTCAAATGCTTTTATGACTGGTACCATAATAAAGATGTCTTTTGAAAAGTTTGTCAAGGTAGTAAATTTACTGTGAGGTTCTTCTTTTGACAAATTTACATAAGTCCTTAATAACCTAACCATCTAACTCACAACTCTTCCTATCCGACCACAAACTACTTACATTCTCTTCACTGTGTCTTCAGTTGTCCCCCAGTCCACAAACTGGCACACCTTTACAGGAACATTAAACATATTTTGCTTGCTTTCTGACTCTTTTCTGGCATTATCTATCATATGCTCCCTCCATGATGCAAAAGCTGCCACCACTTTGTATACCTCCACAGTAACTACAGATCTCGACTCAGTCGCCCTCCTCATACATAGCAAAATGGAAAAAATCAATAGGCAACCTTGGCAAATCAGTCTGACTAAAGAACTAAGACACGCTTTCAGCATTACAGACTGGTGATGGAATAAAACTCATTCTAAGGAGCACTTTGTCACATACAAACAATCCCTTGTCAACTTCAAGTCCACACTTGCTGCTGCAAAACATGCTTACTTCACATCTACCTGTATCTTTACTGTTTTACAACCCTAAATAACTATTTAATTCTTTTAACTCTTCTTCATCCCGCAGTACCCCCTCCCTCACCACTTATCTTAGCTGAGGTCCTTACTACGTACATCAAACAAAAGATTGACAATATCGGAGAAAAATTCAGGTTATAGTCCCCCACAGTCCCTCTATGAAACTTTTCAGTTCTCTTACCCCAAAACTCACTTTTCCACCATTACAGATGAAATATTTTCCACCCTATTCTCTTGATCTCATTTTACCACCATTACGCTTGACCCAATCCCATCCCACCTCATCGCCAGGGGTGGATTGGTCATATACCTCACAGGGAAATTTCCTGGTGGGCCAATGCCCAGGGGGCCATCTGGGCCCTCCTAATTGCCAGCAAGTGTAAGTTTTTGGCATTTTGTGATGGACTGTGGTATTTGGCTCTGTTGGGGTGGTATAATGTGCCAAAATAAGATAGTACTGGCCCTGCCATCCATCAATTTGGACCCAACTACAAAATGGGGCCACTTTTAGTATTTTTTCCAGGGCCACTTTAAGTTCCCAGTCCGCCCTTGCTCATCGCCAACCTCACCACAGTGTTCATCCCTGTCCTCACCTATCCCTTCAACCTGTCAATAACAACCGGTGTCTCCCCCTCCTTTTTTAAACATGCTACCATCATACCTATCCTCAAATAGACTTCAATTGAGCTGTCTCATTTGTCTAGCTATCACTCCATATCAACACTGCCATAAAAGCTACTTAAACATTATGTCTAATGTCCAATCTGGCTTCCGACTCCACGATTCAACTGAAACTGCCCTAACTAATAACCTCTTAACTGCCAAAACCAAAGAACATTATTTTGTCCTCATCCCCCTTGACCTTTGCTCTGTCTGACAATGTTGAATACTCCCTTCTGTTATAAACTCTTTCAATATTCATTCTAAGCTAATGACATACACATTTACCTCTCTTTTCCAGATATCACCTTACTATCCACAATCCCACAGCGCCTTTTTATACTCCTTCTCTTGCTTTTTAAAGCATTATGAAACCAGAATTTATCAACTCCCCCAACAGACCTACCTATCACATTCAATGGCTGCACACTTTCCCCAGTCAACCAAGTCTTCTGCCTTGGGGTAACCTTTGTTTCAGTTCTCTCCTTCAAACTGCACATGGAAACTGTTTTTACCTCCTTCCAACTCAAAAATATGTCTCGGGTTTGCACATTCCTCAATCAGGATTCTGTAAAAATGTTTGCACATAGTCTTATCACATACTCTCATACTCCTCCAAAATATCCTCAACTCTGTTGTCCGATTGTCATGCCCATGTGTGAAAGGGAGACAGCACACTGGACGAAGAAGGAGAGGAAACAAGGAACAAGACCTTAAAGCTAGGGAAGGAAAATGACACCTCCTAGTTGAATCCCTAGTAACAGTCCTGACTAGCTATCAGTATGAACAGACCACAAGGGTTGGTGAGTTCATACGCAGGAGTACCTAGAGTTTTATCACACCCTATAAGACCCTAGCGATAGTGACAGGATTGTGACTACCTGTTCCTCCAGGAATGAAGGATGGATAGAAGTCTCCTTCAGGCATACAACAAAGAGCAGGGAAAAACAACACAGTGATAAACAAAACGATATGAAAAAGGGAAAGGAAACATTTAACTTTCCAGTAGCAATAGCAGCAATGGGATCTCAGCCAAAAATCAAACATCAGCAGACCAAAGACACAACTAAAGCAATAAACTGCACAGGATTGTGGGATAAGCAACTATAAATAAGGAAAGTTTAATGCGCAAAATAGCAACACCTAGTAGTAAGAGGTGTGGCCAGTATCAGAAACAACACAGCCGTCTAATGATCCAATCTCAGAGATCTCCTCTCACCCACTGTCGCGGGAACGTCTGTATGTCTTGGTACGTCCGTGACACCGATCTGTCAAACACTTAGTGCACCAACAATAGTGTACCAAACAGTAAAAGTAACAGGCAAAATGTACTTAGTAATCGTGTTACAATTAACACCACACACCCCTCTCTCACACAAACTGCTCCCCTATGCCACTTTTCTCTAGCAGACTGCTACCAATGCCCCCCTTATCTCACATACTGATTTTATACAACCTCTCACAGACTGCTTCTTATGCCCATCTATGTTCCATGGTACGGTGAAGCAAGCTCAACTTGTTAGTTCAACTTCCTGAGCTAATTATAGAGAAAAATGCATGGAAGGATAGAGAGAAATATGCAGGTACTGTACTTCATCAGCACTTTGCCTCATCATTAAGGAGTGAAGTTAATAAAGCTAGTGGACCCCTTTGGAGAGAGGGGCCCTGAAAAATTTCCAGGTTTCCCCCCTCCTTTTCCCAGTGCTGGCACTGCCTTACACTCAGCAACTCTGAATGTTGGAATATGGTGCATCTATGTGAAGCCACATTACAGATAGTCTCCTCTAGAAGTATTGCTAATTATAATATCATTTTTATTGAGACACATTGCGGCATAATGGTACAAAAGAAATTACAATTACGAAGTCTCATAGTTTTACATTTTTTAAACAAAAACAAAAAATAAATACTAAAGAAGAGAGATAAGTCCCTCTTATGTAGCAGTAAGCAAATCAAAAGAACAATTGTGCAGGTATATACATCTTGTTGGCAAAATCAATATGTGAGCCTTTTCACGGTCAAGTAAATAAACAGAAATTCTAGGAGGGAGACCAAAGGTCTCAGCGTAAATCCTCCTCCGTCCCCTGGGTGCCACGGTATAGCTAATTCCTCATGGGAAAGATAAATTATTATATGATATCCAATGTGTCCACGATTTCTCAAAGTTTCGGTGTTGATTGTTTTTAAGAGCCATTACTCTCTCATATAGACAAGTTCTATTGACCCTGGAAGTAATGTCGGTTAACTCAGGAATATTTGAGGTTTTCCAGTGTCCTCAGTGGAGTCCATTGGGTTATTGCCAATTTCTGTTTGGCCGTGGATGAGTGAAATTGCTTCTACAACTTAAGGGAGTGATTAATTGGTCCACGAAGTGCCTTAGGCAAATGACAGTTTGGCAACAAGGACGCCATCAACAGAGCCCTTAAAGAGAGGGGTGCGATCATATGTTGTTTTACTTGCACCCAAGGCGTAGATATATCCTCGTCCCACCACTTGCATAGTTGTGTTATTTGAGTGGCCAAAAAATAGTCATAGATCTGTGGCAGTCCTAAACCCCCTGTCACTTTGTGTTTATGGACGATTTTAGATGCTATCCTTGGTTTTTTATTTTGCCACACGTATTTATTCATTAATTGTGATACTTTTTGGAAAAAAGTATTCGGAGGAGTAATAAGTATAGTGCGAAATATGTAGAGTAATTTGGGGAGAGTCATCATTTTAAAAGAAGCAATGCGACCTATCCAGGATATCTCTATTGCTGAATATTGTTTCAATTCCCACTCTATTGATTTCAGCAGAGGGGGGTAATTGGCATTGTAAAGCATACTTAAGGAAGGTGTTAAAAGTACTCCTAGATACTTGATGTGCGATTTCTGCCAATCAAACTCATATTTTTCCTTAAGTTTAGTTTGGTTTGAAAGAGAGATATTAACCCCTTCGCGACCAGCGCCGTACATGTACGGCGCTGGGGCGATGCGGGCACATGACGCCCGCTCGCGGGTGCGGCGGGCGTCATGGCCGGCAAGTCTCTGCTGTTTCTAACAGCAGAGACTTGCCGCTACTTACCGCCATCGGCGGCGTCTTCTGGGGTGACTAGATGCCGTGATCACACGTGATCACGGCATCTAGTTGCGTCTAAACCCGGAAGCGTTCGCTTCCGGGTGGTGTACAGACACCCCGTGTGGCCAATCGGGGTGTCTGTACACCATATGAAAACTGTAATCCTCGCTGGTGAGGATTACAGTTTTCAAAGTGCAATTCTTATTCTGGCCACTAGATGGCAGGCCAGGATAAGAAATGAGCAATTGATGGATTTCTGAGTCTATAAAACCCAGAATTGCTCATAAAGAAAAAAAAAAAAGCCACAATTTATAAGCCCATATTTGAGCTTTCTAATAGTAAAAAAAAATTTAAAAAAAATGTTAAAAAATATATAAAAAATAAAAAAGATGTAAAAGTTCAAATCACCCCCCTTTCTGTATAAGTAAAAAATAAATACCTAAATAACAATAAATATAGACATCATGGGTATCACCGTGACCGAAAACGCCCGTACTTTTAAAATATAAAAAAAAATTCCAATACGGCGAATTGTGTGGCGGAAAAAAGCGTCCAAATGGCGATTTGTCGTTTTTTGTCGCTTTTTTTTTCTAAAAAAAATTAAATAAAAAGTGATCAAAAAGTCATACACACCCCAGAATGGTATCAATAAAAACTTCAGATTGTCCCGCAAAAAATGAGCCCCCATACAGCTCTGTACACATAAATACCAAAAAGTTATTGGGGTCAAGATTTGACAAGGAAAAAAAAAAAAAAAAAGGGCAACTTTCTAATTATTTTATCACTATGAAAACGCAGGAAAAACTATACATATTAGGTATTGCCGGATTCGTACTGACCAGTAGAATGAAAGTAACGGATCAGTTTTAATGCACATCGAACGCTGTAAATAAGAAACCCGTAGAACTGTAGCGGAATAGCGTTTTCTTTGCAATTTCACCCGGTTTGGAATTTTTTTCCCGCTTCCCACTACACCGTATGCAATATTAAATGGTGGCGTTGGAAAGTACAACTTGTCCCGCAAAAAACAAGCCCTCATACAGCTATGTGAACAGAAAAATAAAAGAGTTATGGCTGTTTGAATGCAGGGAGCGCAAAACGAAAATGCAGAACCGAAAAAAGCTCCGGGCGCGAAGGGGTTAAAAGGAAGGATTTGTGATTTGTCAAGATTGAGTTTATAATATGAGAGGTGGCCAAAGTGATCAATTATGTCTAGGGAGTTTTGAAGGGAAATGTCAGGGTTAGTTAACGAGAGAATTATGTCGTCGGCAAACAAAGATATTTTATGTGTACTGTCCCCTATGGATATTTCTTTGACTAAGTCACTTTGTCTCAAAGCTTGGGCCAACAGCTCTATAACGAGAACAAATATCAGGGGTGACAAAGGGCAGCCCTGTCGGGTACCATTTGAGATCTCAAATGGATCAGACATAACTCCATTTGCAAGAACCTTTGCAGCAGGGTTTCTGTATAATGTTTTAATAGCATCAAATATATAGCCCTCAAATCCGAAGTGTGTGAGTACCGAGAAGATGAATCACCAGTTTACCCGGTCGAAAGCCTTTTCGGCTTCCATAGCAACCAGCATTCCCGGCTGGTTATTTTGTTCTAAGCAGTGGATAAGGTTTACCAGGCGCCTGGTATTATCCGAGGCTTGTCTTGTTTTAACAAACCCAGCCTGGTCGGGATGTATGAGGCTCGGCAGAATATTGGCCACCCTAGTAGCAATTATTTTTGCGAAAAGCTTTATGTCTGTATTCAAAAGAGAAATAGGACGGAAATTTTGTGGTTGAGTGGGGTCCTTTCCCGGTTTTGGTAAAGTTACTATAGTAGCTAAGGATATCTCTGGATCAAACATGCCTGAAGTGATCGTTTCAGAGTACATGTTTAATAAGTGTGGATTCAGTATGTCCTGGTATGTTTTATAATAAGTATTAGAAAGACCATCTGGTCCCGGGGCCTTGTTATGGGGGAGGGATTTAATGGTTGCAGAAACTTCTCCACTGTGATAGGGGAATTTAGTGCAGTAAGCTGAGAGGTGGAGACATTTGGAAGTTTTAGGCTTTGTAGAAAAGAAGAAATATCTCGTTGGGAAGGAGGTTTCACTCCATGGCTTTCAAGGTTGTATAAGGAAGAGTAGTATTCCTTAAATCTATTAGCAATTGCTTTGGGGTTGTATAGTTTATAGGTATTGGTAGTATCCATAAGAAAAGCTATTCTAGATTTTTGCGCTCTTCTTTTTAATTTGTTGGCCAATATTTTCTCACATTTATTGTCTTGGGAATAGTATTGGGCTTTCAGGGTCCGCATTTGTTTCTCATAAGTATACAACAAACAATCATTGAGTTGAATCCTAAGCTGTCGTATTTTGGCTTGAAGGGAGAGAGAGGCATCCCTCTTGTTTTGGGACTCTAGAGATTGAAGTTTGCCGTATATTTCCGAGAATCGCTTGTCCCTCTCTTTTATCACTTGATGGCCCAGTTTTATGAATATCCCTCTTACGTATGCCTTATGGGCATTCCATAGTATGGAGTGTTTGGTAACTGTGCCCAGGTTCAGCTCAAAATAGTCTGATATCGCCTTGCGAATTTGTTCTTTGTAAGATGAATGGGCCATTAGAAATGCATTATCTCTCCACATCTGGTGTCTAGGTCCAGAATGTACTTCTGACAGAGTAATAGTAATGGGCACATGATCGGACCATTTAATGGACTCCACTGAGGACATGGTCACACCCTGAAGGAGCGACTCCTGAACCAAAAACATATCTATTCTAGAATATGTGTTGAATGAATTGGAATGAAATGTGTAATCTCTTTCCGAACCATGTTGGATTCGCCAGATATCGTACAATCTCTGTTTATGAATCAGGGGTGCCAAGAGATCTGCACGCCAATGAGAAGCAGAGGTGGAGTCCCAGGAGGCATCGTGGACTGTGTTGAAATCTCCACAAAGAATAACTGAGCCTTTTTTAACCTGGTTGATTTTATGGATCACTTTATTGAAAAATCTCCCCTGTTTTCTATTCGGAGCATAGATCGTGGCTATAGTATATGTCACATTATTAAAACTTCCCACCAAAATAATGTATCTCCCATTCGGGTCTATATCTATTGAAGTTTGAGTAAATGCAATGGTATTTCTTATAGCCAGGAGGACTCCCCTCTGCTTCTTTGTGTAGTGTGCTTGAAAAACCTGTGGAAATTGCGGGTGCTTTACCCTATGGGCGTCCTGTAATATCAAATGCGTTTCTTGTGCACACACAATATCAGAGTGTAAGGACAGTGCCTCTTTCCACATCATAGACCGCTTAAAGGGGCTATTCAAGCCTTTGACATTGAGAGAGGTCACTTTTATAACCATGTTGAAGTGCTAATTTGTTTTACCTTACTTGGAGAACCAAGTACTGCACAATCAAAGACAAGGCACCGGAGAGGCTGGGGGGGCCGCTCCCTGACTCACACACCCAGAGGACAGATATATTCCTGCACTGAAATGAACAATTAAATGAAATACAAGAAAATTCAATAAAATAAATCAGAAGAAATTATAACAAAAGCAAGAAAAGCGCAAGTTGTAGAAGAAGCCACTATTCTAGTGGCAGAACAGGGAAAACAGTGCCCTAGAAAAAAGACACTGTATCACAGTAGGGCGAAACAAGTGGAGAACGGAACAGTAGTCCCTGATATCGCAGAACGGAGTGCATAAGCACCGATAGCAGCGGGATAACCAAAGAACGATGTGAACCCGGGAATGATGTCGATCAAATCAATCAGGTAATGATGGACTTTCCCCCCTCCGGTTTTGACCTAGGAAACTTCTCCGATGGATCCATGGGTGGAGATTGAACTGTGATGTCCCATTTATGCAGAAGCTTGATTCCATCACGGACCGAGGAAACCACATAATTCACATTATTACGCGTGAGGATGATCTTCACTGGAAACCCCCATCTATAGGGTATGTTGTGCTCTCTGAGGGTGACTGTTATAGGTAACAGTTGTCTTCGGAGTCGCAGTGTGGTAGCCGACAAGTCCACGAAGATCTTA
Organism: Rhinella marina; assembly: GCA_900303285.1. Taxonomy (NCBI): domain Eukaryota; kingdom Metazoa; phylum Chordata; class Amphibia; order Anura; family Bufonidae; genus Rhinella; species Rhinella marina. Next base: position 18,731 of record ONZH01013149.1, read on the forward strand.
ACTGTTTGGTACGGACCTGGCAATTCTTTCAGTTTGCGGGTGACGTTCATTATCTCGTCCTTAATATCTCGTCCTTCATTATATCGTCCTTAATATGATAATAGTGGACTCTGACCAGGACATCTCGAGGTATGGTGTCTGCTAGATGTTTCGGCTTAACCACCCTGTGAGCTCTATCCAATGTGAGATCTAATGGAGAGCTTAAGGAGACCCTGTATGTATGATACCAATTGCTTTTGGTCAATATATTCAGGTATTCCCCTGAATTTAACCCCTTCCCGACCGGCGCCGTACATGTACGGCGCTCGGGTGGTGCGGGGACATGACGCCCGCTCGCCCGTGCGGCGGGCGTCATGGTCGGCAAGTCTCTGCTGTTTTTAACAGCAGAGACTTGCGGCTACTTACCGCAATCGGCGGCGTCTTCCGATGGGCTTCTTATTCCTTGTGGGCCCTTCTGAAGACTTCCGGTGGCGTCTGAATCGGGCCGTCTGTACACTCTATGAAAGCTGTAATCCTCGCTGGTGAGGATTACAGCTTTCAAAGTGCAATTCTTATTCTGGCCACTAGATGGCAGGCCAGGATAAGAAATGAGCAATCATGAGTTTTAATTCAAGATTAAAAATCAGAGATTGCTCATAGTGAAAAAATAAAAAGTACAATATATTAGCTCATATTTGAGCTTTCAAATAATAAAAAAAAAATTTAAAAAATGTTAAAAAATATATAAAAAATAAAAAAAAGATAAAAGTTTAAATCACCCCCCTTTCCGTATAATTAAAAAATAAATACCTAAATAAAAATAAATATAGACATCATGGGTATCACCGTGACCGAAAACGCCCGTACTTTTAAAATAAAAAATAAAAATTCCAACATGGTGAATTGTGTGGTGGAAAAAAGCGTCAAAATGTCGATTCGCTATTTTTTGTCGCTTTTTTTTTCTAAAAATAAATAAATAAAAAGCGATCAAAAAGTCATACACACCCCAGAATGGTATCAATAAAAACTTCAGATCGCCCCGCAAAAAATGAGCCCCCATACAGCTCCTTACACATAAATGCCAAAAAGTTATAGGGGTCAAGATATGACGACCCAAAAAAAAAAAAATAACCAAAAACCATAGAAACATAGAAACATAGAAACATAGAAGATTGACGGCAGAAAAAGACCACCTGGTCCATCTAGTCTGCCCTTTTATTATCCTTTTGTTTTTATCTTAGGATAGATACATGTTTATCCCAGGCATGTTTAAATTCAGTTACTGTGGATTTATCAACCACCTCTGCTGGAAGTTTGTTCCAAGCTTCTACTACTCTTTCAGTGAAATAATATTTTCTAATGTTGTTCTTGATTTTTCCCCCAACTAACCTCAGATTGTGCCCCCTTGTTCTTGTGTTCTGTTTCTTATTAATAACACTTCCCTCCTGAACTTTATTCAGTCCTTTAACATATTTAAAGGTTTCAATCATGTCCCCCCTTTCTCTTCTTTCCTCCAGACTATACATATTAAGAACTCGGAGTCTTTCTTGATAAGTACTATGCTTTAGACCTCCTACCAATTTTGTAGCTCTTCTTTGGACCCGTTCTATTTTAGCAATATCCCTTTGCAGGTGAGGTCTCCAGAATTGAACACAGTATTCCAGATGTGGTCTCACTAGAGCTCTATACAGAGGGATCACAATCTCCCTCTTTCTGCTTGTTATACCTCTAGCTATGCAGCCAAGCATACGATTTGCTTTCCCTACTGCCTGGCTGCATTGGTTACTCATTTTGAGGCTGTCAGAGATGACTACCCCCAAATCCTTCTCTTCTGAGGTCTTTGTTAGCACAGAACTGCCAATACGATACTCAGATAGAGGATTTCTTCTCCCCAAGTGCATTATTTTACATTTGGAAACATTGAACTGAAGTTTCCATTGTTTTGACCACTTATCTAATAAAGATAAATCATTCTCCATATTACCGACACCTCCTGGAACATCAACCCTATTACACACTTTTGTGTCATCAGCAAACAAGCAAACCTTCCCTACCAAGCCGTCCCTTATGTCATTTACAAACCAACTTTATAATTTTTTTATCAATATCAAAACACAAGAAAAACTATACATGTTAGGTACCGCTGGATTCGTACTGACCTGTAGAATGAAAGTAACTGGTCAGTTTTAATGAACAGCGAACACCGTAAATAAAAAACCCGGAAAACTGTAGCGGAATAGGGGTTTTTTTGCAATTTCACACGATTTGGAATTTTTTTCCCGCTTCCCACTACGCCTTATGCAATAATAAATGGTGGCGTTTGAAAGTACAACTTGTCCCGCAAAAAACAAGCCCTCATACAGCTATGTGAACAGAAAAATAAAAAAGTTATGGCTGTATGAAGGCAAGGAGCAAAAAATGAAAACGCAAAAACGAAAAAACCTCCGGTCATGAAAGGGTTAAGGTTGTTTCTCCTGGAGCGATCCTCCAGGTCCACTACTTTGGCCTTTAGTGCTGTTATTTCCTCTTCCATTGCTAGGCTATTGTCAATAAGCTGATTGTGGGAGGTAGCGAATTCTCCCATCTTGGACTCGATATGTGTGACTCTATTACTAACTTCGGTCACTGAGTTCTGCAAGGGTGATAGTAACTGTGCAATGTTCCTCTGGAAGAAAGCATTGAAAGCAAGCAACAGTTGTTTTATCATGGAGCCCGAGGCAGGGGCATCTGAAGTGGGTATAGCCGCCAGGCATTCATTAAGCTGAGACAAGTCTCCTACCTCATGTTCTGCCTCAGCGATCTGCATGCGTTGCCTCTGCTTCACTGGGCTGGCTGAAGGTGAAATCCAAGATGGCGCCTCTGCGTTCAACTGTTTCGTGCCAACTTCGGGCTCGGGCTCGGTGTGGTCGGGATACCCGTCTTGGCTCAGTGAACGGAGCCTCAATTGTCCAGGTGAGTCTCTAGTGTTAGCATTAGCTACCTCTCCAGGTGAATTTTCTCCCCGCGATGGCGGCGGTGAGCCGGAGCTGGAGTAGTGCATGCTGCGACCACACGCAGCTCCGGTCTTCTCCCTGTCGGGGTCAAAAAAGAAGTCCAATTTGCTTTGGGACTTGATCCCTCTTTTCCCTCTGGTCATCATGGGATCCAAGAGTCCTTTTGGTGTTGGAGAAATGCAGTGTCTCCCGGTAAATGCTGTAAATAGCTGCTTCAGTGCCGGAGCTCATGTCTCATGCGGCCATCTCCTTCTGCAGCCAGGCCACGCCCCGAAGTATTGCTAATTAATACAGACTCAACCATATGTATGCAATATGTGTTGCAGTCCCTTCATTCATCTGATCAGCAGTAGTGCTAGGTGCTAGAACCCAAGCCTCACTGACCTAATATCCATGGCCATCAGTGTAAAAAAGTAATGGTAAAACCACTTTAAGATCAATATGAATATTAAAGAGTTGCAGATGGAAATTTAAAGGAAATGAGAGACAAATTTTTGTTATGGTTACCTTAATCTTGATTTTCAGTATAGTAATATGTACAAAAATAATTCACATTATAGTTGTTGGGTAGAAATCTGCAAATATAAATAAAAAATACTAATACATAATTCATGAATCTCAGAATAGCAAGGAAGCTTAGATGGAGATGTCTGGCATTATATTACATTTGGATTACATGTGCAAACCTTTTCTTTTTGCTTTAATCCCAAATGAACAACTCTTTAATTGCTTTGCTTTTTATATCAATTTACTCCAGTTCACCAAATCACATACATATAAACATACTTTCTACAGTAGCATCACATTTGGATTAGCCCATTTTCTTAGTCTTACAGGGGTGTAGTAAACCCTAAGGACAGCTCTACATTGTACTAAGATGTCCCTAGAGCTCACTAGTAAGGGGCATGCAAAGATAGCTCAAAGGCAACAGAATAAAAACAGGGTATTAACTACTGTCCATACTTGAGGTGCTATAATTAGTTGAAAAAAAAACCTGAGCCTACAAGGAGGCTTATAATAAGACAGGCTAACAATAAAAGAAATTAAATAACTCTCATAAAAGGGCACCATCCAATGTTGTTGCAACCTTACCTAAGCCATTCTCTAGCCACCAGTTAGCATAAACCACCTGTGCAACTATGAAATACACTAGCAGAAGGTGAAAAAAGAACACCTGGAAAACTTAAATTGTTCGAGCTGAGTTTGGTGCAGTATAAACTGCTAGTGGTGCTTGATTAATGATCACACAACCCAAGTGGTGCACTATTTGATTTGGATTCTGCTGCAAGGTGTATGTTGAAGCAGGGTAACAATAATACTGGCTGGCATCTCCCCATGATGTGATGCAGACTATTACTCTGGTATAATTGTGGTCATGTGTATAATCGCTTAATTAGCACACCCACGTATGATTTGTATGGGGGATTTGAAATAGTCAAATATACAAACTGGCACGATATTCAGCTTGCAAGGATAATTTTAATGTGATACCAATATTGGTCACAAGATAGCAGTAGTACTGCAGATGCTATATTGTGTCAGTTGTTACAAAATATAGGAAATATAAAAAAATAATAAAATAAAAAATATATAAAAATATAAATAAAGCAATAGAATAGTCCTTTGGATCTCCCAATTATGATGTCAAGAGATAGCAGATATACGGTATGTATATCCAGAAGACTTATGAGTAGTCAATGTCCAAAACAATGTCATATACACGAAACGTGTATCCAGAAGACCTCTGAGTAATCGATGTCCACAGATGGTGAAGGAGCATATATAGATTGTATATACTCTGTCTGATGACAGTATAAGGACTTAAAACTCTGTATGTGCCACAGGGTAATATAAAAATCAATATCATCCTGTGGTATGTCATTCAAAGCAAGGTAGTTCAGCCAAGGTAGTTGTTGGCTGTTGGGTATGGGAAATCCATCATCTCATCCAGTCCCAGACATTCTCAATAGGGAGGAGATCTGGCGATCGAGGCAGCCGGGGGAGCTGAATACGCTGAAGAGCACATTGTGTAGTACAGACACTGTGTGGGCAGGCTTTACCTTGTTGGAACACCATGTCTCATAACTGAGTCCAAACACCAGTAGGACTGGTTCCAGATATCAATGGTGTGTCAAAGTTCTCTTCTCGAATACCTAATGGAAATGCCCATGATAACTAATGGTGCTCCATATCTTGACACCTGGTGTTGGTCCCATGTTTCTCCACAATGTGAATTATTGCAGTATGTGCTATCCAAACCTCCTGCAATCTCTGATGAGACCATCATTATTATAATGCAGAACCTGCCTTCATCTCTGCACTCTATTGTTTGCAATTCATGCCGTCAATGGGCTCTCTTATAGCACCAATGTAGGCACTCTTAGTGAAGATGAGTGATCAGTGGAAATGAGCTAGTAGAGTATGTTAATGCAGTCCTGCTTCTAGTAGACAGTTTGTTATGGTCCAGATGGTCACTGCAGGGGCTATTGCAGAACCAATTTGTGACACCATGGCTGTCCTTTGAGATACATCAACTCTTCTTATATGGTAATCTTGGTGTGCATCTGTCTGTCTTGACAATCCAGAACCTCTTCCCCATGTGTGAGTGCCCTCCTCTAACCACTGTCAACACCACCGATGCACTACAGAAACTTTTCATAAAACTCTTTCTGAGATTTGACAGATGGACCATCCAGTTTTTCGAACTTCCCCTATTTGGCCCTTTTCAACCTCTGTTATTTACGCAAATGGTGCATCTCTTCATCTAACAGCAATAGTGAACACTTCAACAGTTCTGTAAGAGAGAAGGCAAAAAACAGTGTTGTCAGACAACAAACAACACTTAGGTTACACAAAGAAAAGTATGTGGAGCATATGTATGTATGTAACGTAAGCCTCTTGGTACTTTGAACACTATATGTGATATCCTCCTGCTTTGCTATGTTGTAAATAAATAGAAGTCTTCAAATGGGATTTTCTCCTGCAATAAAATGATTGATGGATGCAGTATGGGTTATGAAAAAAAATCTTGTGGCAGATAAGTTATTAAATCAATCTGAAAATGTTAATTCTACCCTACAGAAATGAAGGAATGGCATGCCAGGCCATCAATTTATATTCACTAGCTTCCACAAGAGCACAAGAGGGTAGCTGAACATCTTCAAGACCTAAACCACCAGATAGTTACATTTGTTAGCACAGAATAAATCAGACAGCAGTAAAGTTTGAGTAGTATCCGAGGAGCTTAAGGGAAAAACAACCAACTTGGACCAATTGAATCGCATGCCTCCAAAGGAACTAAATCTTCTGATATGGAAATAGGGGAAGGACACATGCCTGCCAGATAGACCAGAGTGACATCAGCATATAAAGAATTTTTTCATCTTAGATTGATGAATAGCTACTATTATTGGTTCAATTGCTAGGACAAATTAAATGGAAGATGGAGCATCTCTTTTTCATGCCCCTAGATAAAGAGAAAGTTAGCAAAATATCTAAGTAGGTCTTGGAGCAGGGGCACGGTATAGCAGCTTAAGCCATGAGAATAATTTACAACCTATGTTTCTTTTATACCTCCCAGATATAAGATCACTCTAAGGATTGAAAAGTCTTATAGGTGTAGGGAATGCTGCATTTAATTAAGGGGATCTACCAATGGGTCTCCAGGCAATGCCCAAACATCCAAAACATCTCTCTCTCTCTCTCTCTCTCTCTGTTTATAATATCCTTTAATAAATTAATCATTTACAGTTATATTTTAATTGCTTTGTTTTTCCCACAATAAATCATTATTATTCCATTCATTTTATTAGCCCACCACATGAGTAAAATGTAGATTATTTCAATTCTAAATTGCATCGCTTCTTGAATTATTAATATTAGTATTTGTAAGCTATTGCAATCTATTAAGACAGCAATATTAGAGGTGATCCAGAGCTGATGGGCTGTGAAACTGTATAATTACACAGCTGGACCCTATAGATCATACTGCTGTCACAAATTGTGTTGGAATTATACTGTATAACTGTATCAGCTAGCTGTTTGTAGAGTGCCCTCATATTTGAGGCTAACATTTCAGAGCAGAGGAAGAGGAAATGAGTATTAAATATCAAATATCCTATGTGAAATGTTCAGTTCACAGTTAGCGTTTAGTATCTACTGTAAATATACATCTTACACCATAAATACAACTTCTGGTGGTTAAATATTTTCACATATTTTTGCTTCAGAAATTGACTTGGCGTGATTCTGCAAGGTTTACTGAGGTTTACAAGTGAATACAAGTAAAAAAAAAAATAGCCAAAATGGCCTGCTTTTAAGTTTCTTTTCAAATCCAAGCAAGTACTAGGACATTCCAAGATAATCCCATATGCTAGTGGAGGATATTATTGGGCAGCTCTACTTTAACCCTTTGAGCCCCAGAGGTTTTTTTCTGTTTTGCATTTTCGTTTTGCGCTCCTTGCCTTGATACAGCCATAACTTTTTTTATTTTTCTGTTCACATAGCTGTATGATGGCTTGTTTTTTGTGGAACAAGTTATACTTTCCAACGCCACCATTTAATATTGCATATGGTGTAGTGGGAAGCGGGGAAAAAAGTCCAAATCGGGTGAAATTGCAAAAAAAAGCAATTCCGCCACAGTTTTACGGGTTTTTTTATTTACGACGCTCGATGTGTGTTAAAACTGACCAGTTACTTTCATTCTACTGGTCAGTATGAATCCGGCGATACCTAATATGTATAGTTTTTCTTGCATTTTGATAGTGATAAAAAAATTATAAAGTTGGACTTTTTTTTTCCAGTTCTTGACCCCTATAACTTTTTGGTATTTGTGTGTACGGAGCTGTATGGGGGCTCATTTTTTGCGGGGTGAACTGAACTTTTTATTAATACCATTCCGGGGTGTGTATGACTTTTTAATTGCTTTTTATTTAATTTTTTTTAAAGCGACAAAAAATGGCGAATTGGCTATTTTGACGCTTTTTTCCGTTTCACTTTTTTCCGTATGGGAAATATTTTTTTTTATTTTTATAATATGGGAGTTTTCGCACATGGTGATACCCATGATGTGTATTTTTATATTTTTGTAATACTTTTATTTTTATTTTCGGGAAAGGATTTGAACTTTTACATTTTGTTTTTTTTAAACTTTATTTATTTTTTACACTTTTTATAGTTCCCATAGGGAACTATAACTAGCAATCATTTGATTGCTTATATCATAGACTCCAATGCACTTACATTGGAGTCTATGAGGATTTCAATGCTTTCCTATGGAGCCCTATTACAGGTAAGGGCTCCATAGGAAAGCCTATGCAGCAGCCTCCTGTCATTGACTATAACAGGGGCTACTTAGGCAGGCTCCGGCTCCTGCGATCACCACACGGGGGAGCCGGAGCAACACCGGAAACATGCGCTTGCAGTGTTTGCCGCCTTCGGGTGCCGCGGTCAGGCTTGACCGCGGCACCCGAGGGGTTAAATGTCCGTAATTGGCATTACTGCCAGTCGCAAACGTTAGCCGCGGGTGCCTGCTAGTAGGATATGCAGGTCACCCGCGCCATCTTTAAACACGCACCCAGCGGCGTACTATTACGGCGCTGGGCGCGAAGGGGTTAAAGCTATTGCCATTTATTCGACGTTACAAGTAGAGATGAGCGAATAGAATCCCACAAAGTGGAATTCGATCCAAATTTCAGGATAAATTCGATTCACCTCGAAGCTGAATTTCCTTGTGTTTCGTGTTAGAGAATTGGTGTAAAAAAAAAAAATTCATACTGATCTCCTCTATTTGCTCGCGACGTGCTTCCAGCCATCATCTTGATTGAAGATCTTCGCTGAAATCCAGTGCGCCGTGACATATGATATCACCATGCCGGCTGCCGTGATGACGTAATCTCGCGCCGCACAAGATTTCGCACCAGATTTTTTTAAAGTTAATTTTACACTGTTTTTACACTCAGATACTGCAATCATGTATGAAAGAGGCATCTGAGGGGTAAAATGACAGGGGACAGTGCTATTGCAGCTCCCTGTCATTACACTGGCTACTTACAAAAAAATGCACTTTGTGATGTAGTAATTTGTCATCAAGCAAATTTTTGAATCAAACTTTTCAAAAATTCAGTCATCTCTAGTTACAAGGAACGAATCAAAAATATGCAATGGGTTTAACTAACAGAAGTCAATATACACTACTTAAATAAAACATATTGGTGTTTTGCTTTCTTTAAATTAAAAACTTAGGAATAAGAATTAAATGTATCACTAACCTTAGTTCTGCAGCATATATGTATTTTATTTCACATATTGTCAGCAGTAAATTACATGAGCTGGGTACCCTTAAAAATTAACAAAATAAACCCACCAATTCCTCCCTTTTGCTGCAGATGTGGAGAAGATAATGGACTGATTCTATACATATTCTGGGTATGCACACTCTTTCGAGAGAGGTGCGTAAAATTTAAAAGGTCAATTGATAGGTATAAATGAACAATGCGGATCGAGACTGTTATTTCTGCATCCAAGTGATATTTCATTTAAGTACTGGATTCTTTTCTTAGACATCTTTTTAATTCAGCTCAAGCCTGTATACTTATTTTGTGGAGAGATCAGAGTCCACTGAAGATGAGACGATGGATTGAGAGGGTGAATTAAATTATCCGCTTGGAAGATTTTACTTTCTCTATTAGGGGGATAAGGGCAAGCTTTGAGGCTATATGGACACAATGGATAGAAGTTCAATCTTCTCCTGAATTCAAGGATGAATTGATTAGATAAGAGGATGTGTGATAACTAGAGATGAGCGAGCATACTCGTCCAAGCTTGGTGCTCGTTCGAGTATTACGGTACTCGTAAGTGCTCGCTGCTCGGACGAGTATCTCGCCATGCTCGAGGAAATGGCAACTTCCGCATTGTGCATTTTTGGCGCCTATAAACTCAGCCAATCACAAGCCAGGAGACTCTGCGGTACACCCAGCATCACGTGGGGCCCTTACATGTCGATAGCAGGGGTTGGCTGGCCTGATCAGGTGACCCTGGAATATACTAGTGACTGCCCGCGGAGCTCGGCTCAGATGCCGTCTGGATGTCGTTAGGGATAGAGCTGCTGCGTTTCAGGGAGAGTGTTAGGGCCTGCATTTAGTTCTTTGTTAGGCAGGAGTGATCTCACAAGAACCCAACAGCCCTTCTAAGGGCTACAAGAATTTTTTTTTTTGTCTCCTGGCTTGGCTGGCTGGCTGGCACTAGTAGTGCAGCTATCGCCATATATAACCCCTTTTTTATTATTGTTATATCTCAGTGATACAAATCCATTTCACACAGCTGTGTGGAACCATTATGTGTGTCACAGTTCAGCTGTCCACTCACTACAATCCGTATTTTCTGTCCAGTTGACACATTCTGTACGTCACTTAATTAAACCAGGTCTTTTGCTCTCACTCATACAGCTAGATCACAAAAATCTCTGTGCGACATTTGTCTGGGTTGCAGTCAAAATAGCCACCGTCAGCAGGGGCTGAGTTAGGTCTCTGATAGTTTCTGCACGTCACGTTAAAATAAAAAACTAAAAAAAAAATATAAAAAAAGGTATAAAAAAATAGTTTTTTTGTTATTTTATCTCAGTGATACAAATCCATTTCACACAGCTGCGTGGAACCATTATGTGTGTCACAGTTCAGCTGTCCACTCACTACAATCCGTATTTTCTGTCCAGGTGACACATTCTTTACGTCACTTAATTAAACCAGATCTTTTGCTCTCACGTATACAGCTAGATCACAAAAATCTCTGTGCGACATTTGTCTGGGTTGCAGTCAAAATAGCCACCATCAGCAGGGGCTGAGTTTGCTGTCTGATAGTTTCTGCACGTCACGTTCCAAAAAAACAAAATATAAAAAAAAATATATATAAAAAAAAATATATAAAAAAATAGTTTTTTTGTTGTTTTATCTCAGTATTACAAATCCATTTCACACAGCTGCGTGGAACCATTATGTGTGTCACAGTTCAGCTGTCCACTCACTACAATCCGTATTTTCTGTCCAGGTGACACATTCTGTACGTCACTTAATTAAACCAGGTCTTTTGCTCTCACTCATACAGCTAGATCACAAAAATCTCTGTGCGACATTTGACTGGGTTGCAGTCAAAATAGCCACCGTCAGCAGGGGCTGAGTTAGGTCTCTGATAGTTTCTGCACATCACGTTAAAAAAAAAAAAAAAACTAAAAAAAAATATAAAAAAAATATATTAAAAAATAGTTTTTTTTGTTGTTTTAGCTCAGTGATACAAATCCATTTCACACAGCTGCGTGGAACCATTCTGTGTGTCACAGTTCAGCTGTCCACTCACTACAATCCATATTTTCTGTCCAGTTGACACATTTTGTACGTCACTTAATTAAACCAGGTCTTTTGCTCTCACGTATACAGCTAGATCACAAAAATCTCTGTGCGACATTTGTCTGGGTTGCAGTCAAAATAGCCACCGTCAGCCGGGGCTGAGTTAGGTCTCTGATAGTTTCTGCACGTCACGTTAAAAAAAAAACAAAACTAAAAAAAATATATAAAAAAAAAATAGTTTTTTTGTTGTTTTATCTCAGTGATACAAATCCATTTCACACAGCTGTGTGGAACCATTCTGTGTGTCACAGTTCAGCTGTCCACTCACCACAATCCGTATTTTCTGTCCAGGTGACACATTCTGTACGTCACTTAATTAAAAAAGGTCTTTTGCTCTCACTGATACAGCTAAATTACAAAAATCTCTGTGCGACATTTGTCTGGGTTGCAACTAAGCAGACCAAGTCTGCCTAATCTAATAGTTTCCGTGTAATTGCTCCATACTGCACGGTACGTAATAACATACGTGATTTTGATCTAACTTATACACCTATATATTCACTTGTTTAGACTGAACAAGTTTGTGGGTTTCAGTACAGCAGGCCCATTTATTTTATCTTTTTTATATAATACACTTATATACAGAAAATGTTGAACCCCAGGGCTAAGGGTCGAGGACGAGGGCGTGGGCGTGGGCATTCAATTACTGCAGGGGGCAGAGGCCGTGGTCCTGGGCAGGGTGAGACAGCACCTGCTTATGAGGGAGCAGGGGAACGCAGCAGAGCTACACTCCCTAGCTTCATGTCTCAACTTACAGGGACACGTGGTAGAGGACTGTTGAAACCACAACAGTGCGAACAGCTGATGTCATGGATTGCGGAAAATGCTTCAAGTAATTTGTCCACCAGTCAGTCTTCCACGCAGTCCACCCACGTTACCCAAGGGAGCACTCCTCTGGATCCTCCACCTCAACCTCCTTCCCCCCAGTCTGCCCCTCCCAGAAAAAATTGTAATGCGATCCGGCATACTCTCAGGAACTGTTTTCTGGACCCTTCAGAGAGTCACAAACCACTTCTCAGGTTGCTGCTGACCTCGTTCCTGATGCCCAAGTTTTCCAACTGTCGCAGTCTGTGGGTGATGATGATGATGATGATGACAATGTTGAATTAGTGGAAGAAGTTTGTAAAGAGGTGTCGGACGATGAGGAGACACGGTTGTCAGACAGTTTTGAAGTTGTTGTCAGGGCAGGAAGTTTGAGGGGGAGCAGACTGAGGAATCGGAGGATGACGAGGTGACTGACCCAAGCTGGGTTGATAAGCCAAGTGAAGACAGTGCTTCTGAGGCGGAGGCGAGTGCTTCACCAGAACAGGTTGGAAGAGGCAGTGGTTTGGCCAGAGGGAGAAGCAGGGCCAGAGCTGGAGCATCAGCAGCAACTGTTTTACGTAGTGAAGCTCCCGTGGCGAGGCCTAGATGTTCGCAAGTCTGGAGGTTCTTTAAAAAAAGTGAGGATGACCGACGGACTGTGGTGTGCAACCTGTGCCACACCAGGATCAGCAGGGGTGCCACCACTACTAGCCTAACCACCACCAACATGCGCAGGCATATGAGTGCTAAACACCCCACTCAATGGAACCAAGGCCGTTCACCACCTCCTGCGGGTCACACCACTGCTCCTTCCCCTGTGTCACTCGCTGCCTCTGCTAGTCAACCCCCTGCCCAGGACCCCGGAACAAGCGCCTCCCGCCGGAAAACCACACCTTCGCCTCCACGATCCTCCACAGTGTCCACCAATGTGTCCCAGCACAGCGTTCAGCTATCTTTACAGCAGACGCTGGAGCGCAAGAGGAAATACACCCACCCACATGCCCAAGCCCTCAACGTCCACATCTCCAAATTGCTGAGCCGGGAGATGCTGCCCTACAGGCTGGTAGAGACCGAGGCCTTTCGCAATCTCATGGCGGTGGCTGCCCCTCGGTATTCGGTCCCCAGCCGCCACTATTTTTCCCGATGTGCCGTACCAGCCCTATAACAGCACGTGTCAGAGAACATCCTCCGTGCCCTGACCAACGCTGTTTCTGAGAAGGTCCACCTAACCACGGACACGTGGACAAGTGCTGCGGGCAGGGACACTACATCTCACTGACGGCACATTGGGTTAACTTGGTGGAGGCTGGGACCGAGACTGACCCTGGGGCCGCTCATGTACTGCCCATGCCGAGGATTGCAGGGCCTACCTCAGTCACGGTCTCTCAGATGTACTATGCCTCCTCCTCCGACCCCTCCTCCTCCTCCACCTCCTCCTCTGAATTACCATCCGTGGGCATGGCGCCTTCAGTCGGTAGCTCTAGGCGCAGCAGCAGTGCCGTGGGTAAGCTCCAGCAGGCGGTGCTCAAACTGCTGAGCTTAGGTGACAAAAGGCACACCACCCAAGAGCAGTTACAGGGCATCACGGCGCAGACCGATGTGTGGCTGGCACCGCTGAACCTCAAGCCAGGCATGGTTTTGTGTGACAACGGGCGTAACCTGGTGGCGGCTCTGCAACTCGGCAGACTGACACATGTGCCATGCCTGGCCCACGTGTTCAATCTAATAGTTCAGCGGTTCCTCAAGACATACCCCAATCTGTCTGATTTGCGCCGCATGTGTGTGCATTTCCGCAAGTTGACCACAGATGCTGCCACTCTCAGGGCAGCGCAGCGCGGCCTACAACTGCCCGCTCACCGACTGTTGTGTGACGTGCCCACGAGATGGAATTCGACATTAAACATGTTATCCAGAGTTTACCAGCAGTGCAGAACGATTGTAGACTGCCAGATGTCAACTTCCACCAGAACTGGTAGTCAGGTCAGTCAGATTCCTCAAGTCTACAATGAGGAGTGGACGTGGATGTCTGATATCTGCCAGGTGTTGAGCAACTTTGAGGAGTCAACACAGATGGTCAGCGGCGATGCCGCCATTATCAGCCTCACCATCCCGCTGCTTTGCCTGTTGAAAAACTCACTGCTCAGCATCAAGTCGGATGCTTTGCGCTTGTCACAAGAGACAATGGAGGAAGATACATCGCTTGATAGCCAGAGCACCCTCTGGTCTGTTTCTCAGCGCGTATCGGAGGAGGGGGATGAGGATGAGGAGGAAGAGGAGGAGAATGTCGGCGAGACAGAAGAGGGTACCAGTGCTCAGTCCTTAACTCTTGAGCGTGTATGGGCTGAAGAGGAGGACTTGGAGGAGGAGGAGGAGTAAATGGAGAGTCAGGCCAGTGAGGAGAGGGAAATCTTACATGTTGGGACTCTGGCGCACATGGCAGACTTCATGTTAGGCTGCCTATTCCGTGACCTTCGCGTTAGAAGCATTTTTTCAAACACCGATTACTGGGTGTTCACTCTCCTGGACCCACGGTACAAGCAGAACTTTTCCACTCTCATCCCTGCAGAGGAAAGGAGTATGAGAGTGAATAGATATCAACAGGCCCTGGTGCACAAGCTGAAACAATCCTTCCCATCTGACGCCGCTATCGGCAGAGAGCATGGTTCTGTGGGCCAAGCAGCGGGGGAGAGGAGCCGAGTAGGCAGCTTGTCCAGCACTGGCAGGGGAACGCTCTCCAAGGCCTTTGCCAGTTTTATGTCACCCCAGCAAGACACTGTCACCTGTCCCCAGTCTAGGCAGAGTAGGGGGGAGCTGTACAGAAAGATGGTGAAGGAGTACCTAGCTGACCATACCAACATCCGTAGCGATCACTGTGCTCCATACAACTACTGGGTTTCAAAGCTGGACACGTGGCCTGAACTGGCGCTGTACGCCTTGGAGGTGCTGGCCTGCCCTGCCGCTAGCGTGCTGTCAGAGCGGGTATTCAGTGCAGCTGGTGGCATCATCACTGATAAGCGTACGCGCCTGTCAACTGACAGCGCTGACAGGCTGACGCTTATTAAAATGAACAAAGCCTGGATTTCACCGGAATTCAAATCTCCTCGGGGGGAAAGCAGCTAAAGATTAACATTACTTATGTATCCGATTCCTCTTCTCTACTCCTCCTCCTCCTCCATATCGTCTTTGCCTAACGCTGACCAAAAAAACGCCATTTTTCAGAGGTCCAACTGGCACTCTTTTACCACAATTTTTCAGGAGGGCCCCCTTCAGGCACTCTCTTCAAACAATTTTTCCGGAGGTCCACCTACAGGCCCTCTCTCCAAACAATTTTTCCGGAGGAACACCTACAGGCCCTCTCTCCAAACAATTTTTCCGGAGGTCCACCTAAAGGCCCTCTCTCCAGTTTCAGTTTCCAGTTTTATTTGCGCAAACTGCTTACATTTTTTTGGGGGGATAGGTGTGAAAAATAATATTACCTGCGTATCTATATTGCCCAACATTGGATACGGTAGCAACAAGAAGACCAAACACATGCTGCCCACAGGGTTCCGCAAATTCCTGGTCCACAATGTCAAGGAGCTCGAGGTTCTGTTGATTAGCAACAAGTCCTTCTGTGCAGAAATCGCCCACAACGTCTCCTCAAAGAACCGAAAGACCATTGTGGAGAGAGCGGCACAGCTCGCCATCAAAGTGACGAACCCCAACGCCAGACTGCGCAGCGAAGGGAACGAATAAATATCTCTGTGGTTATTTGTGCTAAATAAAAGTTAAATAAACACAAAAAACAAAAAAATTGATCTGTTCCTGTGCCTGATCCACCCAAGTTGAATCTGTCCCATCATGAGAAAGTCCCCCCAAGGAGTCCCCACTGTAACTTGCTTCACTTTCAACTACCTCACCACCCGACACCTGTGTCTCGCCATTGTCCACCACCTCCTCAGACAACACTGGTAAATCCTCACTGTCAGCACACGGAGACTGTAAAAGGTCTTGCAAATTGGGGCAGAGAATGTTTTGGGGTAGCACATCAGAAAAGGGGTGACTATGGGGTTCCAGGGAGTACGTGACCACATGCAATCTCCATCTAAAAAGTCATACTGAGGCTCACCACCATGCTTTACACTGCAATCTTATTACTGAGGCTCACCACCATGCTTTACACTGCAATCTTATTGAAAGACAGACAATCAGGGGTTCACCGCCAGGTTGTCAGGCAGCATTTTTAAGTGGGTCACCATTACCGTGTCCCTGAAAATTGCCTTGGGGTCATCGCCAGACTATTTTTATGAAAGGCCATTGGGTTCTATACACACAGTGCTGACGGAAGCCCATCAGCCTTTCTAAACACAATTGAATCTGTCCCATCATGAGAAAGTCCCCCCAAGGAGTCCCCAATATAACTTGCTTCACTTTCAACTACCTCACCCCCCGACACCTGTGTCTCGCCATTGTCCACCACCTCCTCAGACAACACTGGTAAATCCCCACTGTCAGCACACAGAGACTGCAAAAGGTCTTGCGAATTGGGGCAGAGAATGTTCTGGGGTAGCACATCAGAGAAGGGGTGACTATGGGGTTCCAGGGAGTACGTGACCACATGCAATCTCCATCCAAAAAGTCATACTGAGGCTCCCCACCATGCTTTACACTGCAATCTTATTACTGAGGCTCACCACCATGCTTTACACTACAATCTTATTGACAGACAGACAATCAGGGGTTCACCGCCAGGTTGTCAGACAGCATTTTTAAGTGGGTCACCATTACCGTGTCCCTGAAAATTGCCTTGGGGTCATCCCCAGACTATTGGCCAGATTTAGAAAAAATGGTGCAATTAGGGAGCCTCAGAGGCATCCCTACATGCTGCCCCTGCTGTTTCCTGTCCATTTCCGTGGTGTTTCCATCATTTTCTGATGTTTCCAGGTTTTCACCCAGCCTTCCCTAGGCAGAGCCCCGGTCCCCTGCAAAAAATGCTCGAGTCTCCCATTGACTTCAATGGGGTTCGTTATTCGAAACGAGCACCCGAGCATCAGGAAAAGTTCGATTCGAATAACGAGCACCCGAGCATTGTAGTGCTCGCTCATCTCTAATTACCATATTCCTTGCCCTATAAGATGCACCTAGGTTTTAGAGGAGGTATATAAGAAAAAAAATAATTTTCATCAAACCTTAGATCAGACTGCCGATGTTAATCAGACGTTAGCTCAGACCTTCAATGTTTATCAGACCCCAGCTCAGAGCCTCAATGTTAATAAGACCCCCAATCAGACCTCAGATCAGACCCTCAATATTAATAGGACACAAATTCAGACCTCAGATCACATCCCCGATGTTAATAAGACCTCAGCGTTAGGTCACAGAGCATGCCGACGTCCTCACACTGTTCGCAGGTCACAATACAGCTTGCGACAGCTGACAGACGAAGAGTGAGCACAGAGCCAGCACAACCCATTTAACACATTTAGCTTCTATATAGAAGAAGAAGAAAAATAAAAGGGATATCACTAAGGAATATTTTAAAGAATAGTAAAAATCATTCATGAAAGTGATTGTAAAATTCTCTGTCTGCTCTCTGTATCTGTCTATTTTGACAATGTGCCATTCCTGTTATTCCTTCTGAAAATATATACATAAATAGATAACTTGGTGTTGCCACTCCCCTTGTCAATATGTGTCACTACACAGTCATTTTTATTAAATCACACATCCCAGGAGGAATAATACAGGAATTCCAGACTGCAGAATTCTACAAGCAATTGCTCCAGCATTGTCATTTTATGTGGAATACCATGATTTACTAAACTGTCATATCAAGAGACATAACAGATTTTTCTCAAACTTTTTATGACTGCGACAACCATTTTATGGACTTGTCTATAGAAAATATATCTCATTATGGCATCTAATTCATATTTTTTGTCATAAAAATAACACAGAAATAATAGCACTATTAAGGGCATATATGCAACATTGACCAGCATACTGAAGATACTGCTATATATGTACTTGTTATTTTTATATTAGGCTGTTTTGAGGACTTCACATTCTATATAGACCCATGCTTCACGACAGACTGATTTTACAGTAGGCGCTATAATTTACAGTACTTGAACATTGACTGCTTGGCACAATTTCATAGAACAGCACAAAGATATGCCATCCATAAAGGCTGATCTCTAAGGATCTGTGCTGAACACAGCAACAGATGCTCCTGGCACCTAGTTTATCACTAGCAAACAAAGCTTTATGGTATATTGCTGTCTGATTTACAGCTATGTATAAAAAATAAAACTTACTAAGGGTAACGAGGCAGATGTTTCATATAAAGACTAATGACCGACTGCATGTGTGAAATTTCTTTAATTTTTATGGGTTAATTAAGATTGCCTATATTGGTAAAATATAAAAATAGATGTTTAAATGTATTTTTTATTTATTTCCATAGGGTTCTATATTGTATTAGCTTAGTTTAACCAATTGATGACTAAGCACGTTTGTAGTAATTTTTTATGTTTTTTTCCTCTTTGCTTGTTGGCAGCTATAAATTAAACAGTAATTTAACTTTTTTTTTTTCATTGACATGGATGACATGGATGAATACAGCCATGTTTTAATGAATACCTATACGTCTCTTCAATATATAAACATTACGAAATAGAAATATCGGTGCATTATATTTTTCCAGTGTTACAAATACCAGGATCATTGCCAGTGTTGGTATAATATGGAGAGGAGATTGGAGAAGAGATTCCTTGATCCAGAAGAGCAATTCCAATTTCTTACCCTGATAATAGGAAAATTCAAATACCTCCTTGAATATACACACTACTTATTAAAGAAAACAGACATTGGGATGGGGGGGTTGCGGAGACTGCGCCTGAGCTGAATGGCTGCACTTCACTGAGCTCTGTGACTTAAACTGCCCTGGATCCCGCTAATGTAAGCACGGTGGCGTTAAAGTGGTCAAGATCAGTGGGGCAAGACAATGAGAATCCTCGGCTACAGTAAAACCCCTACATGCTGCAGAAGGAATGGCTAAATTCTTAAAAAAAACCCTGCAGCTGCAGCAGCTAGAGATTCCAAGATGGCGATGGCAGCATGTGACACCCTAGACGAACCAGCGGAAGGCGGGTCTGAAGAGGACAGTGATGGCAAATTTACCTCAGACTCCCACAGCCTGCCGGTTTCCAGACGTTTTATCAGACAAGCTCTGGAGGAAGCCTTGGGCCCACTAAAACACGAAATATCCATCCTGACACGAGAAATAAGGCAAGTGGGTCACATGGTAGAGGCCTTAGAGACAGTGCAGGCCGTGGTAGTGGAACATGGCGCTGCAGTCTCCCAATACCTATCTTTGTGCTAGCATCACCTTAACTCTCTTTACGTGACAATTGAAGACCAAGAGAATCGGAGTCGTAGAAATAACCTCCGCTTTAGAGGGGTGCCGGAATCTAATATACCAGAGGATGTCCCTGCCATCATTAATTATTCAGATTATTACATCTATGCTGGGAGCTGAGAAAAGCGCAGCCATGATCATCGAGAGGTCACATCGAGCTCTGCGACCTCGCCCTAGGGATACTGACCATCCAAGAGACATTATTTGTCATTTTCTAAACTTCCAAGAAAAAGAGATGGTCTTCACTGTAGCTAAAAATGATTCCTCAATATGCTTGGGAGACTCTCCTATTACTATCTTTCAGAATCTTTCCCCCACCACTTTGCAAAAGCGAAGAGTGCTTAAAACCCTGACAGATCTGCTGAGAACTAAGAAGATTCCATATAGATGGACCTTTCCATTTGGAATTACCTTTTCATTCTCAGGTCGCCGGTTGATAATTGCTTCTGCTGCTGATTTACAAGAGGCCTATACAGCAATGGACATAGCTCCTTTAGATATTGAAAGCTGGGACACTGTCAAGGACCTTTCATCTCTTCCAGAACTACCTCAGTCCATCCCATGGGAAAGCGTATCCACACCGAAGCATCAGAGGAACAGGAGACGTGGAGGAGGGCTCACCCCAAAGAAAATCTCGTGGATGACCGCCTGAATCCTTGAAACTCCTCTGGTTCTATTCTCTAGTTAGCCTATTATCGCCCTTCCTCCCCTAATACTGACACCCTATGCCTTTTTGTTCTCTACCTTTATCCTTCCTCCCCAGCCCCATTTTACCCTCTCTCACCTTTACGTTTCCCCTCTTTCCCTTACCTTCCTATTTAGCCAAATGCCTCATTTCAGGCCTTACTATAACTAGATCCAACTATGGGCAGTTGTCTATATGTGTATTAACACAATTTCCCCCCTGGAATACAATTTCCTTCATTTTCGTTACTGGACATTCTTACAACCAGAATTAACCTTATATGCTTTACATGCATTCTTTATGTTTCTTGCAGTTTTTATGTTTGGTTTTACTGTTTTTCTTCTGAGACAAGGGAGACTTATACTTTTTTAAACCCCTTTATTCATTCTGAGCACTGGGATAGGTGGTTGTAAGGGTCTCTTTAAAGCTATCTATTTAATTGCAAAACCCTACTTCTATGGCTGAGTTAAAGGTGGTTTCTTATAATGTCAAGGGATTGAGATCCCCTTCCAAAAGATGCCAGATATTGTCCTTGCTGAAAAAAGGACATTGTTCTGCTATTCTTTTACGGGAAACACATTTCAGGTTACATAACTACCCAATCCTAACCTTCTCTAATTATCCTACCTGGTATCACTGTAGTGCAGATGGCCCTGTATCCAGAGGGGTAAGCATTGGGTTTCAAACAGGTTTCCCTTTTTAATATATAATTCCCATATTAAGGATTCCGAGGGACGCTATATTATGGTGAAAGGTACCATTGGCCCTAACACATATACATTTGCCAATGTATATGCCCCTAACCAGGACCTTGTATCTTGGCTACTACAGGTCCTAACTAGAGATGAGCGAGCACTAAAATGCTCGGGTGCTCGTTATTCGAGTCGAACTTTTCCCGATGCTCGGGTGCTCGTTTCGAATAACGAACCCCATTGAAGTCAATGGGAGACTCGAGCATTTTTTGCAGGGGACCGGGGCACTGCCTAGGGAAGGCTGGGTGAAAACCTGGAAACCTCAGAAAATTATGGAAACACCACGGAAATGGACAGGAAAAAGCAGGCGCAGCATGCATGGATACCTCTGAGGCTGCCTAATCCCACCATTACCCCAAATTCTCAGGCAACAGCCTGGTGGTTACCCTCATGGCAATTGTGCTCAGCCAGACAAAGAAATGCCCATCACATGTTAGGGAAGCACCCAACTAGGTGCAACGAAGGTCCATCACCGCCAAGTTTCAGGGACATGGTAATAGTGACCCACTTAAAAATGCTGCCTGACAACCTGGCGGTGAACCCCTGATTGTCTGTCTTTCAGTAAGATTGCAGTGTAAAGCATGGTGGTGAGCCTCAGTAATAAGATTGCAGTGTAAAGCATGGTGGTGAGCCTCAGTATGACATTTTGGATGGAGATTGCATGTGGTCACGTACTCCCTGGAACCCCATAGTCACCCCTTCTCTGATGTGCTACCCCAGAACATTCTCTGCCCCAATTCGCAAGACCTTTTGCAGTCTCCGTGTGCTGACAGTGGGGATTTACCAGTGTTGTCTGAGGAGGTGGTGGACAATGGTGAGACACAGGTGTCGGGTGGTGAGGTAGTTGAAAGTGAAGAAAGTTACATTGGGGACTCCTTGGGGGGACTTTCTCATGATGGGACAGATTCAATTGTGTTTAGAAAGGCTGATGGGCTTCCGTCAGCACTGTGTGTATAGAACCCCATGGCCTTTCATAAAAATAATCTGGTGATGACCCCAAGGCAATTTTCAGGGACACGGTAATGGTGACCCACTTAAAAATGCTGCCTGACAACCTGGCGGTGAACCCCTGATTGTCTGTCTTTCAATAAGATTGCAGTGTAAAGCATGGTGGTGAGCCTCAGTAATAAGATTGCAGTGTAAAGCATGGTGGTGAGCCTCAGTATGACTTTTTAGATGGAGATTGCATGTGGTCACGTACTCCCTGGAACCCCATAGTCACCCCTTTTCTGATGTGCTACCCCAGAACATTCTCTGCCCCAATTCGCGAGACCTTTTGCAGTCTCCGTGTGCTGACAGTGGGGATTTACCAGTGTTGTCTGAGGAGGTGGTGGACAATGGCGAGACACAGGTGTCGGGTGGTGAGGTAGTTGAAAGTGAAGCAAGTTACAGTGGGGACTCCTTGGAGGGACTTTCTCATGATGGGACACATTTAACTTGGGTGGATCAGGCACAGGAACAGATCAATTTTTTTTTTTTTGTGTTTATTTAACTTTTATTTAGCACAAATAACCACAGAGATATTTATTTGTTCTCTTCGCTGCGCAGTCTGGCGTTGGGGATCGTCACTTTGATGACGAGCTGTGCCACTCTCTCCACAATGGTCTTTCGGTTCTTTGAGGAGACGTTGTGGGTGATTTCTGCACAGAAGGACTTGTTGCTAATCAACCGAACCTCAAGCTCCTTGACATTGTGGACCAGGAATTTGCGGAACCCTGTGGGCAGCATGTTTTTGGTCTTCTTGTTGCTACCGTATCCAATGTTGGGCAATATAGATACGCAGGTAATATTATTTTTCACACCTATCGCAAAAAAAAAAAAATTACGCAGTTTGCGCAAATAAAACTGGAAACTGGAACTGGAGAGAGGGCCTGTAGGTGGACCTCCGGAAAAATTGTTTGGAGAGAGGGCCTGTAGGTGGACCTCCGGAAAAATTGTTTGGAGAGAGGGCCTGTAGGTGGACCTCCGGAAAAATTGTTTGGAGAGAGGGCTTGTAGGTGGACCTCCGGAAAAATTGTTTGGAGAGAGGGCCTGTAGGTTGACCTCCAGAAAAATTGTTTGAAGAGAGGGCCTGTAGGAGGCCCTCCTGAAAAATTGTGGTAAAAGAGTGCCAGTTGGACCGTTTTTTTTGGTCAGCGTTAGGCAAAGACGATATGGAGGAGGGGGAAGAGTAGGAGGAGTAGAGAAGAGGAATCGGATACATAAGTAATGTTAATCTTTAGCTGCTTTCCCCCGGAGGAGATTTGAATTCCGGTGAAATCCAGGCTTTGTTCATTTTAATAAGTGTCAGCCTGTCAGCGCTGCCAGTTGACAGGCGCGTACGCTTATCGGTGATGACGCCACCAGCTGCACTGAATACCCGCTCTGACAGCACGCTAGCGGCAGGGCAGGCCAGCACCTCCAAGGCGTACAGCGCCAGTTCAGACCATGTGTCCAGCTTTGCAACCCAGTAGTTGTATGGAGCAGAGTGATCGCTACGGACGTTGGTATGGTCAGCTAGGTACTCCCTCACCATCTTTCTGTACAGCTCCCCCCTACTCTGCCTAGACTGGGGACAGGTGACAGTGTCTTGCTGGGGTGACATAAAACTGGCAAAGGCCTTGGAGAGCGTTCCCCTGCCAGTGCTGGACAAGCTGCCTGCTCGGCTCCTCTCCCCCGCTACTTGGCCCACAGAAACATGCCCTCTGCCGCAAGCGGCGTCAGATGGGAAGGATTGTTTCAGCTTATGCACCAGGGCCTGTTGATATCTATTCACTCTCATACTCCTTTCCTCTGCAGGGATGAGAGTAGAAAGGTTCTGCTTGTACCGTGGGTCCAGGAGAGTGAACACCCAGTAATCGGTGTTGGAAAAAATGCTTCTAACGCGAGGGTCACGGGATAGGCAGCCTAACATGAAGTCTGCCATGTGCGCCAGAGTCCCAACACGCAAAAATTTCTTCCTCCTCCTCCTCCTCCAAGTCCTCCTCTTCAGCCCATACATGCTCAAGAGTTAAGGACTTAGCACTGGTACCCTCTTCTGTCTCACCGACATTCTCCTCCTCTTCCTCCTCATCCCCCTCCTCCGATACGCGCTGAGAAACAGACCGGAGGGTGCTCTGGCTATCAAGCGATGTATCTTCCTCCACCGTCTCTTGTGACAAGCTCAAAGCATCTGACTTGATGCTGAGCAGTGAGTTTTTCAACAGGCAAAGCAGCGGGATGGTGAGGCTGATAATGGCGGCATCGCCGCTGACCATCTGTGTTGACTCCTCAAAGTTGCTTAACACCTGGCAGATATCAGACATCCACGTCCACTCCTCATTGTAGACTTCTGGAATCTGAGGAATCTGAGTGACCTGAGTGACCTGAGTGACCTGACTACCAGTTCTGGTGAAAGTTGACATCTGGCAGTCTACAATCGCTCTGCATTGCTGGTAAACTCTGGATAACATGTTTAATGTCGAATTCCATCTCGTGGGCACGTCGCACAACAGTCGGTGAGCGGGCAGTTGTAGCGGCGCTGCGCTGCCCTGAGAGTGGCAGCATCTGTGGTCGACTTGCGGAAATGCACACAGATGCGGCGCACCTTGGTGAGCAAATCTGACAGATTGGGGTATGTCTTGAGGAACCGCTGAACTATTAGATTGAACACGTGGGACAGGCATGACACATGTGTCAGTCTGCCGAGTTGCAGAGCCGCCACCAGGTTACGCCCTTTGTCACACACAACCATGCCTGGCTTGAGGTTCAGCGAAGCCAGCCACACATCGGTCTGCGCCGTGATGCCCTGTAACAGCTCTTTGGGCGGTGTGCCTTTTGTCACCTAAGATCAGCAGTTTGAGCACCATCTGCTGGCGCTTACCCACGGCACTGCTGCTGCGCCTAGAGCTACCGACTGAAGGCGCCGTGCCCACGGATGGTAATTCGGAGGAAGAGGGGTCGGAGGAGGAGGCATAGTACGTCTGAGAGACCGTGACCGAGGTAGGCCCCGTAATCCTCGGTGTGGGCAGTACATGAGCGGCCCCAGGGTTAGTCTCGGTCCCAGCCTCCACCAAGTTAACCCAATGTGCCGTCAGTGAGATGTAGTGTCCCTGCCTGGCAGCACTTGTCCACGTGTCCGTGGTTAGGCTGACCTTCTCAGAAACAGCGTTGGTCAGGGCACGGAGGATGTTCTCTTATGTTCTCTGGGAAAAATAGTGGCGGCTGGGGACCGAATACCGAGGGGCAGCCACCGCCATGAGATTGCGAAAGGCCTCGGTCTCTACCAGCCTATAGGGCAGCATCTCCAGGCTCAGCAATTTGGAGATGTGGACGTTGAGGGCTTGGGCATGTGGGTGGGTGGAACTGTATTTCCTCTTGCGCTCCAGCGTCTGCTGTAAAGACAGATGAACGCTGCGCTGGAACACATTGGTGGACACTGTGGAGGATCGTGGAGGCAAAGGTGTGGTTTTCCGGCGGGAGGCGCTCGTGCCGGGGTCCTGGGCAGGGGCTTGACAAGCAGAGGCAGCGAGTGACACAGGGGAAGGAGCAGTGGTGGGACCCGCAGGAGGTGGTGAACGGCCTTGGTTCCATTGAGTGGGGTGTTTAGCACTCATATGCCTGCGCATGCTGGTGGTGGTTAGGCTAGTAGTGGTGGCACCTCTGCTGATCCTGGTGTGGCACAGGTTGCATACCACAGTCCGTCGGTCATCCTCACTTTCTTTAAAGAACCTCCAGACTGTCGAACATCTAGGCCTCGCCACAGAATATTCACTACGTGAAACATTTGCTGCTGATGCACCAGCTCTGGCCCTGCTTCTCCCTCTGGCCACACCACTGCCTCTTCCAACCTGTTCTGGTGCAGCACTCGCCTCTGCCTCAGAAGCACTGTCTTCACTCGGCTTATCAACCCAGCTTGGGTCAGTCACCTCGTCATCCTCCGATTCCTCAGTCTGCTCCCCCCTCGGACTTCCTGCCCTGACAACAACTTCACCACTGTCTGAGAACCGTGTCTCCTCATTGTCCGACACCTCTTTACAAACTTTTTCCACTAACTCAACATTGTCATCATCATCATCATCACCCACAGACTACGACAGTTGGAAAACTTGGGCATCGGGAACGAGGTCAGCAGCAACCTGAGAAGTGGTTTGTGACTCTGGGAAGGGTCCAGAAAACAGTTCCTGAGAGTATGCCGGTTCGCATTCCAAATTTTCCTGGGAGGGGGCAGACTGGGGGGAAGGAGGTTGAGGTGGAGGATCCAGAGGAGTGCTCCCTTGGGTAACGTGGGTGAACTGAGTGGAAGACTGACTGGTGGACAAATTACTTGAAGCATTGTCCGCAATCCACGACATCAGCTGTTCGCACTGTTGTGGTTTCAACAGTCCTCTACCACGTGTCCCTGTAAGTTGAGACATGAAGCTAGGGAGTGTAGCTCTGCGGCGTTCCCCATCTCCCTCATCAGCAGGTACTGTCTCACCCTGCCCAGGACCACGGCCTCTGCCCCCTGCAGTAATTGAATGCCCACGCCCACGCCCTCGTCCTTGACCCTTAGCCCTGGGGTTCAACATTTTCTGTATAAAAGTGTATTATATAAAAAATAAAAAATAAATGGGCCTGCTGCACTGAAACCCACAAACTTGTTCAGTCTGGTTGAATTAAGTGACGTACAGAAAGTTGTGACCTGGACAGAAAATACGGATTGGAGTGAGTGTACTGAACTGTGACACACAGAATGGTTCCACGCAGCTGTGTGAAATGGATTTGAATCACTGATCTAAAACAACAAAAAAACTATTTTTTTTATATATTTTTTTTGTATTTTTGTTTTTTTGGGAACGTGACGTGCAGAAACTATCGTAGAGCTAACTGACACCCTGCTGACGGTGGCTATTTTGACTGCGACCCAGACAAATGTCGCACAGAGATTTTTGGGATCAAGCTATATACGTGACAGCAAAAGACTTGGTTGTATTAAGTGACGTACAGAAAGTTGTGACCTGGACAGAAAATACGGATTGGAGTGAGTGTACTGAACTGTGACACACAGAATGGTTCCACGCAGCTGTGTGAAATGGATTTGTATCACTGAGCTAAAACAACAAAAAACTATTTTTTTTTTTTTTTTTTTTTATAGTTTTTTTTGTTTGGAATGTAACGTGCAGAAACTATCGTAGAGCTAACTGACACCCTGCTGACAGTGGATATTTTGACTGCGACCCAGACAAATGTCACACAGAGATTTTTGGGATCAAGCTATATACGTGACAGCAAAAGACTTGGTTGTATTAAGTGACGTACAGAAAGTGTCACCTGGACAGAAAATACGGAGATTGGAGTGAGTGTACTGAACTGTGACACACAGAATGGTTCCACGCAGCTGTGTGAAATGGATTTGTATCACTAAGACATAACATTAAAAAAAAGGGGGTTATATATGGCGATAACTGCACTACTAGTGCCAGCCAGCCAGCCAAGCCAGGAGACAAAAAAAAAAATTCTTGTAGCCCTTAGAAGGGCTGTTGGGTTCTTTGTGGGTGATTCCTGCCTAACAGAGAACTAAATGCAGGCCCTAACACTCTCCCTGAAACGCAGCAGCTCTATCCCTAACAACATCCAGACAGCATCTGAGCCGAGCACCGTGGCCAGTCAGTAGTATATTCCAGGGTCACCTGATCAGGCCAGCCAACCCCTGCTATTGACATGTAAGGGCCCCACGTGATGCTGGGTGTACCGCAGAGTCTCCTGGCTTGTGATTGGCTGAGTTTATAGGCGCCAAAAATGCACGATGCAGAAGTTGCCATTTCCTCGAGCATGGCGAGATACTCGTCCGAGCAGCGAGCACTTACGAGTACCCTAATACTCGAACGCGCACGAGTATGCTCGCTCATCTCTAGTCCTAACTGTTCTCAAATCTTTGGGAGAGGGAGTGGTTATATTGGGTGGGGACTTAAATTTGGCTTTACATCCCCTGCAGGATACTTCATCTAAACGCTCTGCAATATCCTACAGAGCATTGAGAGCACTTAAGACAAAACTTGAGGACGCAGGATTCATAGATATATGGAGATATTTTAACCCAGAAATGATTGATTATACCAGGCATCCCCAAACTGCGGCCCTCCAGCTTTTGTAAAACTGCAACTCCCACCATGCCCTGCTGTAGGCTGATAACTGTAGGCGGCGGCCGTCCGGGCATGCTGGGAGTTGTAGTTTTGCAACATCTGGAGGGCCAAAGTTTGGGGATGCCTGGATTATACCTTTTACTCTGCAGCCTCCAACTTGTATAGCAGAATAGACTATCTGTTTATCTCTAAAGAACATCTACACATGTGTTCCGCCTCGGAGATTGTCAGTATGACTCTTTCAGAGGTAAGATGCCAAGATGGAGGCTGAATGAATCACTTATTGCCACGAAAAGCACAAAACTCACATTTCAAAACTCCTTCTAGAGTATTTCTCACTGAACCAATCACCTGAGATTTCCCCACAGATCTTGTGGGATGCCCACAAAACGTTCATACGGGGTCACTTTATCAGTCTGGGTACACATATTAAGAAATTGGCTAGGGCATGTCTAACTGCCCTTTTGGCTCAGATTCATACTCTTGAAAAGGCTCAAAAACAATCCCTAGCAGCCCAACAACTGATCTCCCTGACATCACTTAGGACAGAACTGAAAAACATGTTAAATGCTTCCTCTGCAAAGTATTTTCTTTCTTATTAAAACATGCAATTGAACCAGCTTTCCCTGGACGTCTAATGCGCCCTCCTTAATGGCTCCAGTGAGTGCAGCGAGTCTGGCGTGGACTCTCCAAACATTAATAATTGTAGAAAAAATTGTCCGCGAGCCAAACTTCTTTTGAAGATAAAACTTTATTTGAGTTAAAAAATCCAAACAGCAGACTTTTCTCTATCATGCATAAAAACCAACGTGTTTCAACCATAAAAGGTCTTAATCATGGTCTATACACTCTGAGTTTTCTCTAACATTTAAATCCCCAACATTCCTTGGGAGTGGATCCCACACCTGGACCCGTTGATGAAACTCCCATTCTTAAAGCTACATTACATCTAAATGGAGTTTAAACCACAATATATTTTAAAACAGAGCATATGGTATTTAAACTACCCTCCTTCATATAACCCATAATGATAACACGTATGCCACTGTTAAAAGTTTGGGAGTGGTTCTTGGCTTTATTTAACTCCATTTAGATGTAATGTAGCTTTAAGAATGGGAGTTCCATCAACAGGTGTGGGATCCAAGGAATGTTGGGGATTTAAATGTTAGAGAAAACTCAGAGGGGGGAATTTATCATTAGGAAAATATTTGAAGTCAGTTTTCCTTCAGTCTATGTTGGAAGTACTTTCTGCCACATTTATCAAACGTCACAGGTTGTTTGATAAATGTGGCTTGTCCTTAAACCTAACACTTCTGTCTAGAGAAGCTCCTCCACTTTTCCTACTCCACCCTCCTCCTGGAGTGAGATTGCGACTATTTTGCGACTTTTTCGTCGCAATGTCGCAATGATAAATCTGGAGTGAAACTCATTAACATGGCTAACCACACCCACTTTTCCACCCATATTACAAACTGGAGTGAGTTGTGTACACATGCAAAAAGTCGCAAAAAAATGTGCAAAAAAGTCGCAAAAGCCCTATCGTGCGACTTTTTGAAGACAGAATTCTGGAGTGAAGGTGTGATAAATCAGGGCCAGAGTGTATAGACCATGATTAAGAGCTTTTATGGTTGAAACATGTTGGTTTTTATGCATGATGGAGAAAAGTCTGCTGTTTGGATTTTTTAACTCGACTAAATAAAAGGAAGTTTTATCTTTAAAAGAAGTTTGGCTCGCGGACAGCATTTTTTTCTACAATTATTAATATTTTCTTTCTTCTCAACAGAAATTCTTTGCACACAGCAATAAGGCCTCCAAATTTATGATGAATATAATTAAAAAACACAGACAATCTAACTTTGTTCCTTTCCTCACCTCCCAACAAGGACAGTGTTTATTTGATTCTAAGCACATAGCGGAACAATTCCAACTTTTTATAAATCTCTTTATAACCTACAACCTTATTCCCCCAATACCCCCCCAACTGATAGGAGCCAACTTATGGATACATTTTTGGAAAACATCAACTTACCTACCTCAACTACAGCTCAAAGGGAAGCGTTGTCCAAACCCTTCACATTACTAGAGCTTGAATCTGCTATTAAACGCACACCGAGAGGCAAGTACCCAGGCCCCAATGGCCTAACTATTATGTACTATTCCACTTTTAAGGAGATTCTGCTCCCACACCTCGTTCCTGTATACAACTTGCACTATGGAATGTGGCATTATCCATAGA
The DNA here is from genome assembly GCA_900303285.1 of Rhinella marina. NCBI lineage: Eukaryota > Metazoa > Chordata > Amphibia > Anura > Bufonidae > Rhinella > Rhinella marina. The sequence goes on from ONZH01013149.1 coordinate 49,060, forward strand.
TATGACACATGCCTGCATATCCCTTATCCCTAAAGAGGGGAAAGATTCCTCTTTATGCGCTAACTATCACCCCATATACTTACTAAACTAAGCAAAAAGATTACAATCCTTTCTTCGGCAATTGATCCATACTGACCAAGTAGGCTTTGTTCAGGGGAGGGAGGGAAAGGATGACACTTCCAAAGTTCTTGAAGTCTTGTTCTACGCCTCTCGTAAACGCATTCCATTAGTTCTACTCGGTACTGATGCCGAGAAGGAGTTTGATAGGGTTGACTGGCTATTTATCAGAAAAGTTATGCACAAATTTCAGTTTCCCGTTCCATTTATTGATGCTACTTTTGCAATGTACACAAATTCCTCTGCATCGATTACAGTTAATAATACCCTCTCCCCCACCTTCCAGATTAGAAACAGTACTAGACAGGGATGCCCGCTGTCCCTGCTGATTTTTGTCTTAATAATGGAAACTCCCATGCAGGCGCAGCAACAGGAATCAACTATCAAGGGTATCAAGATTAGAGGTCAGGAACATAAACTAGCCACTTTTGCTGATGACCTATTGCTTATAATAACCAATCCCATACAAGCAATGCCCTTGATCACAAGCTTCCTGCAATCCTTTGGCTATGTGTCTAATTTCAAAGTGAACCCTAACAAATCTAAGATCCTCCATCTTGGCTCTCCTCATCTATGGTTACGGCACTTCAGCTAGACTCTCCCTTCAATTGGACCTCCCAACAACTGACATACTTAGGTGTCACGTTATCTCCACACTTACATGATCTTTTCTCACTCAATTATAAACCTTAATACTCCAATCTATTGTCACTCAATTGGAAACTCTAGACTCTCTGTATTTATCCTGGTTTGGTAGAAAAAATATGGTTCTGTCCCTAGTATTACCCAGACTTACGTATGTAATGCAAGCACTTCCTATTCTGATTCCAAGGTCATACATACTTCCTCTCCCTGAATGGTCTTATCCGCAAATTTATATGGCGAAGGAAAAGGAGCCGCATCTCGTTTCACACCCTGCCTAAACCCAAGCTCCACGGATGAATTAGCCTCCCTGACCCTGAGGTCTACATGAAAGCTATCCACTTATGTAGAGCAATTGACTGGCGGAGACTGCCATCTCACAAATCCTGGCTTGCTATTGAAAATGCGATGTCCTCCACGTCTCTTAGAGCCCTATTATTAACTGATAAACCACCCCTAGTTAGTCCAGACCTCAGTCCTAATATGCGTCAGATGTTAAAAGTTTGGGAATGGTTCTCGGCTTTATTTAAGGCCCTTACCTACCCTTCACCCTTGCTCCAAATTAAGGATATTATTGCTATGGCCCCAAAAGATTTTAGACATAGCCAGCCAGTCGTTACCAGACTTCTGCCCACACCTGTCTTAGACTTACTTGATGATAAGGGCTGCATCCTGTCAGACCAGGCCCTTTGGCATAGGTTTGCCTTACCAAGCATTGATACCCTTACATATAGAGCTCTCTCAAACAGAAACTCTTAACACTAGCAAAACTTATACCTACTTCCCGTACCTTGTCTTGGTTTTAAAACAAAGTGACAAGTAAAGCGTATCCAAAAAAAACTGATCTCATATTTGTACAAAACTATGAAAACTCCTGACAATGAGGTGAAGCCGGCGGTGGTTGGCCTGTGGGAACGGGACCTGGACAGAAATCTTTCACCTACTGAAATATGCAAGATTTTGATAGCCCCTCACAAACTATCAAGATGTGTCCGTATCCAGGAAAATGGTTATAAGGTGTTGTCTAGGTGGTAGAGATAAGCAAATCATCGACAAATTTCTGACAAGATTTGTTCTTAATACGAATTTATTCGGTCAAATATGCATTCAAAAATAATTGTTGTTTTACGAACATTCCTACACAAATTTCGAACATACAGTCAGTTTTGTTAAAAGTATGCAATACGTAAGCATTAGTGTACAAAGTGCGTACGAATCCTTAGCGTACTATTGACCCGCGATTGCGTCATACGCAAGCTATCCGGCTAAGTGCATAATTTACTAAAAAACACCATACAATAAGTGCATAATAGGATACATTGCAGTGCCTGAAAAAGAATACACACAATGGGCTAAAGTGCTTGAACGTTGCTGAACCTGAAAGACAATTATGCAAACATTTTAGTGCAATTTCACATTTGCAAGCATAAAAGGCTCAGATATACATTTAAGTCTCTCCTCTTGCTTGGCATGATAAAACACTGGAACACAGTCCAAAATTCAATTGTAATACACGTGAGGTAATTTTTTTTAATCCAAACAGGTAACATGTAATCCACATGGATAATATAAAATAGCAGCAAATAGAGAACCCTCTTTGCAAAGGGGGCTCCCAAAAAACCTGAGAAGGGGGGGGAAGGAAAATAGGCGCGCTTAGGTGGAACTGGGAATTTTCTGCAGAATGGGGGGGTCCTGACAAGCCATGTCCATCTGGGTGAGAGTCAAATAGGGGGCAATAAAACAACATAAACTAAAAACAAGTGCCAATTAGCTCTCACCCGTCAGGTGCAGTCCATGGTGTGGCTCCCATAGGTCCTAAAGAGGTGTCATTTAAATCACTCAACCAGTAGAAGGGTTCCTCAGATGAGGGACCTGAAGTCCTTGAATACTACTGAATGAGATCATAGGATGCTCCTGCCTCCTGTAGGCCAAGCTGGCTGCCGTGGTGGAGCTCCACTGCCCTCTTCAGCCAGAAGTCGGACTTGACTGGGTTCAGATTATGGTCACGCTGATGAGCGCTGCAGCCACTTGTGCCTTTACTTTTCCGGATATTCCTGCCGGAACAGCACAGGTAAGGACTTCTGGCTGCAGCTGTTGAGGCAAGGTTGCACCCAGGGAAGAACCGCCAGCTCCCCTAGCTGCTGCTGACTTCATTTTCCAGGGAAGTTGGTATTGGTGGATGACCATGGACTGGAACGTAAACGATGAAGTTGTCAGCTGACCCAGCTGAAAGGACTGTGATGGTGGTGGTGGTGGCAGTCCAGGGGCCTTTCAGGGATGCCATCGGGGTGTATTCCACCTGATTCCCCACGTACAGGCTGTGATGGGGTTGGGGCAGTTACGGCTATTTCACTGACTTGCTGCCCACAAAGTACTCCTTGCCGTCCTCGTCATCTTCCAGGAAGCCAGAGCCTCGCTCGACTGAAAACCACATGACGGTTCCCTTTCGCTGCTCCAGTGTAGGGTCTCCCAACCTCAGATGGTCCAGTACTTGGATGACCCAGTCCTCCACTGCATTCGTGTAGTCCCATAGGGTCTGGCTGTGGGCCGTCACTGATGCTGGCACAATCTGATTCTACTGCATGGAAGGTATTGTTGTTGTTCTCCTCCTGGGCGGCAAAGCAGCCAGCAAGGCGAATATCGACTCATGAGGCCGTTAGACTCTGTTGCACAGTGGTGACGCTCTGATCTCTGTAGCGGGCGGTGGTTTGGGGTACTCATTCCCAAAGACCATTTCCCACCACTTTGGTCCCAGTTGCTTCGCCAGGCTGTGGATCTTGTTCACAGCTGGCTTGAACTGGAGAGGAGGACAGAGTAATGAGGGAGGAGTCTTCACTCCCTTAACTCGCAAATAGTTATTTCCCAGTGGGCCGGGCTGGGTTTTCCCGCTTCTGAGGGGGACGTATCTTCAATTTCCCGCTCTTGAGGGGACGTATCATTATTTTCCCGCCTCGGGGGGACGGGGCAAGAAGAATGCTTACATTGCATATGTAGCGTACGTAGCGCTAGCATTCAAAATTTTAAGAACATTTATGAATAATACGAAGCGAATCTGACAAAATCTGGAAAAATTGAGGATTCGATACGAATCTACGAAGCGGCGTATAGATTCACTCATCTCTACATAGGACCCCTGATAAAATAGCTAGTTTTGTTCCTAGTGTATCTGATGCTTGTTGGAGTTGCCACTCCCACGAGGGGACTTTCTTCCACATTTGGTGGACATTAGAGATGAGCGAGCACTAAAATGCTCGGGTGCTCGTTATTCGAGTCGAACTTTTCCCGATGCTCGGGTGCTCATTTCGAATAACGAACCCCATTGAAGTCAATGGGAGACTCGAGCATTTTTGCGGGGGACCAAGGCTCTGCCTAGGGAAGGCTGGGTGAAAACCTGGAAACATCAGAAAATGATGGAAACACCACGGAAATGGACAGGAAACAGCAGGGGCAGCATGCATGGATGCCTCTGAGGCTGCCTAATCCCACCATTACCCCAAATTCTCAGGCAACAGCCTTGTGGTTACCCTCATGGCAATTGTGCTCACCCAGACCAAGAAAGGCGAGGCACATGCCCATCACATGTTAGGGAAGCACCCAACTAGGTGCAACGAAGGTCCATCACCGCCTGCAGGTGACACCACTACTCATGCTGGCACTGCAGCTAAAATCAAGTTTAGTATCTGTTCTTATCAGTTGCTGTGCCTGCTGGTGGTATAGTGGTGAACATAGCTACTTCCCAAGCAGTTGATGCGGGTTCGATTCCATTCTATCGCAGGAGGCAATTCAAAATCAGTACAATATCTAATACGTCCCCCTACCTGGGAAAATTGTTTGGAGAGAGGGCATGTAGGTGGGGGGGGCAGGCTGGGGCAAGGAGGTTTCGCTGGAAGAGCCAGAGGAGTGCCCCCTGGGCTAGCGTGTGTGGTGGTGACAACAGCCAGAATGGATTTTTGAAAACTGTTGCATCAACCAGTACAGTCGTAAATTATGAACTTGATCAAGTGTAGCATGTGTTCTCTGTATTCTTCTCAGTTTAATACCGTATATGGCAGCTATCCGGAAAAATAGTTTGGAGAGAGAGAAAGATAGGAAAAAGACTTCAATTGTTTGGAGAGAGGGCCTGTAGGTGGGGAGCAGGCTGGGGGGAAGGAGGTTTCGCTGGAAGAGCCAGAGGAGTGCCCCCTGGGCTAGCGTGTGTGGTGGTGACAACAGCCGGACTGGATTTGGGAAAACTGTTGCTTTAACCGGTACAGTCGTAAATTATGAACTTGATCAAGTGTAGCATGTGTTCTCCGTATTCTTCTCAGTTTAATACCGTATATGGCAGCTATCCGGAAAAATAGTTTGGAGAGAGAGAAAGATAGGAAAAAGACGTCAATTGTTTGGAGAGAGGGCCTGTAGGTGGGGGGCAGGCTGGGGGGAAGGAGATTTCGCTGGAAGAGCCAGAGGAGTGCCCCCTGGGCTAGCGTGTGTGGTGGTGACAACAGCCGGACTGGATTTGGGAAAACTGTTGCTTTAACCGGTACAGTCGTAAATTATGAACTTGATCAAGTGTAGCATGCGTTCTCCGTATTCTTCTCAGTTTAATACCGTATATGGCAGCTATCCGGAAAAATAGTTTGGAGAGAGAGAAAGATAGGAAAAAGACGTCAATTGTTTGGAGAGAGGGCCTATAGGTGGACCTCCGGAAAAATTGTTTGGAGAGAGGGCCTGTAGGTGGACCTCCGGAACAATTGTTTGGAGAGAGAGAGGGCCTGTAGGTGGACCTCTGTTAAAATTGTTTGGACAGAGGGCCTATAGGTGGACCTCTGGAAAAATTGTTTGAATAGAGGGCCTGTAGGGGGCCCTCCTGAAAAATTGTTTGAATAGAAGGCCTGTAGGGGGCCCTCCTGAAAAATTGTTTGAGGAGAGGGCCTGTAGGTGGACCTCTGGAAAAATTGTTTGAATAGAGGGCCTATAGGGGGCCCTCCTGAAAAATTGTTTGAAGAGAGGGCCTGTAGGTGGACCTCTGGAAAAATTGTTTGAATAGAGGGTCTGTAGGGGGCCCTCCTGAAAAATTGTTTGAAGAGAGGGCCTGTAGGTGGACCTCAGGAAAAACTGTTTGAATAGAGGGCCTGTAGGGGGCCCTCCTGAAAAATTGTTTGAAGAGAGGGCCTGTAGGTGGACCTCTGGAAAAATTGTTTGAATAGAGGGCCTGTAGGTTGACCTCTTGAAAAATTGTTTGAATAGAGGGCCTGTAGGGGGCCCTCCTGAAAAATTGTTTGAAGAGAGGGCCTGTACGGGGCCCTCCTGAAAAATTGTTTGAAGAGAGGGCCTGTACGGGGCCCTCCTGAAAAATTGTGCTAAAAGAGTGCCAGTTGGACCTCTAAAAAATGACGTTTTTTGGGTCAGCGTTAGGCAAAGACGATATGGAGGAGGAGGAGGAGTAGAGAAGAGGAGTAGAGAAGAGGAATCGGATACATAAGTTATTTAAATCTTTAGCTGCTTTCCCCCGGAGGAGATTTGAATTCCGGTGAAATCCAGGCTTTGTTCATTTTAATAAGCGTCAGCCTGTCAGCGCTGTCAGTTGACAGGCGTGTACGCTTATCGGTGATGACGCCACCAGCTGCACTGAATACCCGCTCTGACAGCACGCTAGCGGCAGGGCAGGCCAGCACCTCCAAGGTGTACAGCGCCAGTTCAGGCCACGTGTCCAGCTTTGAAACCCAGTAGTTGTATGGAGCATAGTGATTGCTACGGACATTGGTATGGTCAGCTAGGTACTCCCTCACCATCTTTCTGTACAGCTCCCCCCTACTCTGCCTAGACTGGGGACAGGTGACAGTGTCTTGCTGGGGTGACATAAAACTGGCAAAGGCCTTGGAGAGCGTTCCCCTGCCAGTGCTGGACAAGCTGCCTGCTCGCCTCCTCTCCCCCGCTACTTGGCCCACAGAACCATGCCCTCTGCCGCTAGCGGCGTTAGATGGGAAGAATTGTTTCAGCTTGTGCACCAGGGCCTGTTGATACCTATTCACTCTCATACTCCTTTCCTCTGCAGTGATGAGAGTGGAAAGGTTCTGCTTGTACCGTGGGTCCAGGAGAGTGAACACCCAGTAATCGGTGTTGGAAAAAATTCTTCTAACGCGAGGGTCACGGGATAGGCAGCCTAACATGAAGTCTGCCATGTGCGCCAGAGTCCCAACATGCAAGAATTCCCTCTCCTCACTGACCTGACTTTCCATTTTCTCCTCCTCCTCCAAGTCCTCCTCTTCAGCCCATACACGCTCAAGAGTTAAGGACTGAGCACTGGTACCCTCTACTGTCTCGCCGACATTCTCCTCCTCTTCCTCCTCATCCTCATCCCCCTCCTCCGAAAGGCGCTGAGAAACAGACCGGAGGGTGCTCTGGCTATCAAGCGACGTATCTTCCTCCACCATCTCTTGTGACAAGCGCAAAGCATCCAACTTGATGCTGAGCAGTGAGTTTTTCAACAGGCAAAGCAGCGGGATGGTGAGGCTGATAATGGCGGCATCGCCGCTGACCATCTGTGTTGACTCCTCAAAGTTGCTCAACACCTGGCAGATATCAGACATCCACGTCCACTCCTCATTGTAGACTTGAGGAATCTGAGAGACCTGACTACCAATTCTGGTGGAAGATGACATCTGGCAGTGTACAATAGCTCTGCGCTGCTGGTAAACTCTGGATAACATGTTTAATGTGGAATTCCATCTCGTGGGCACGTCGCACAACAGTCGGTGAGCGGGCAGTTGTAGGCGGCGCTGTGCTGCCCTGAGAGTGGCAGCATCTGTGGTCGACTTGCGGAAATGCGCACAGATGCGGCGCACCTTGGTGAGCAAATCAGACAGATTGGGGTATGTCTTGAGGAACCGCTGAACTATTAGATTGAACACGTGGGCCAGGCATGGCACATGTGTCAGTCTGCCGAGTTGCAGAGCTGCCACCAGGTTACGCCCGTTGTCACACACAACCATGCCTGGCTTGAGGTTCAGCAGTGCCAGCCACACATCGGTCTGCGCCGTGATGCTCTGTAACAGCTCTTGGGCGGTGTGCCTTTTGTCACCTAAGCTCAGCAGTTTGAGCACCGCCTGCTGGCGCTTACCCACGGCACTGCTGCTGCGCCTGGAGCTACCGACTGAAGGCGCCGTGCCCACGGATGGTAATTCGGTGGAGGAGGAGGAGTCGGAGGAGGAGGAGGAGGCATAGTACGTCTGAGAGACCGTGACCGAGGTAGGCCTCGCAATCCTCTGTGTGGGCAGTACATGAGCGGACCCAGGGTCATTCTCGGTCCCAGCCTCCACCAAGTTAACCCAATGTGCCGTCAGTGAGATATAGTGTCCCTGCCTGGCAGCACTTGTCCACGTGTCCGTGGTTAGGTGGACCTTCTCAGAAACAGCGTTGGTCAGGGCACGGATGATGTTCTCCAACACGTGCTGGTGTAGGGCTGGGACGGCACATCGGGAAAAATAGTGGCGGCTGGGGGCGGAATACCGAGGGGCAGCCACCACCATGAGATTGCGAAAGGCCTTGGTCTCTACCAGCCTATAGGGCAGCATCTCCAGGCTAAGCAATTTGGAGATGTGGACGTTGAGGGCTTGGGCATGTGGGTGGGTGGAACTGTATTTCCTCTTGCGCTTCAGCGTCTGCTGTAAAGACAGCTGAACGCTGCGCTGGGACACATTGGTGGACACTGTGGAGGATCGTTGAGGCGAAGGTGTGGTTTTCCGGCGGGAGGCGCTCGTACCGGGGTCCTGGGCAGGGGGTTGACTAGCAGAGGCAGCGAGTGACGCAGGGGGTTGACTAGCAGAGGCAGCGAGTGACACAGGGGAAGGAGCAGTGGTGTGACCCGCAGGAGGTGGTGAACGGCCTTGGTTCCATTGAGTGGGGTGTTTAGCACTCATATGCCTGCGCATGCTGGTGGTGGTTAGGCTAGTAGTGGTGGCACCCCTGCTGATCCTGGTGTGGCACAGGTTGCACACCACTGTCCGTCGGTCATCCTCACTTTCTTTAAAGAACCTCCAGACTTGCGAACATCTAGGCCTCGCCACGGGAGCTTCACTACGTGAAACAGTTGCTGCTGATGCACCAGCTCTGGCCCTGCTTCTCCCTCTGGCCACACCACTGCCTCTTACAACCTGTTCTGGTGCAGCACTCGCCTCTGCCTCAGAAGCACTGTCTTCACTCGGCATATCAACCCAGCTTGGGTCAGTCACCTCGTCATCCTCCGATTCCTCAGTCTGCTCCCCCCTCGGAATTCCTCCCCTAACAACAACTTCACCACTGTCTGACAACCGTGTCTCCTCATCGTCCGACACCTCTTTACAGACTTCTTCCACTAACTCAACATTGTCATCATCATCACCCACAGACTGCGACAGTTGGAAAACTTGGGCATCGGGAACGAGATCAGCAGCATCCTGAGAAGTGGTTTGTGACTCTGGGAAGGGTCCAGAAAACAGTTCCTGAGAGTATGCCGGGTCACATTCCAAATTTTCCTGGGAGGGGGCAGACTGGGGGGAAGGAGGTTGAGGTGGAGGAGCCAGAGGAGTGCTCCCTTGGGTAACGTGGGTGGATTGCGTGGAAGACTGACTGGTGGACAAATTACTTGAAGCATTGTCCACAATCCACGAGATCAGCTGTTCGCACTGTTGTGGTTTCAACAGTCCTCTACCACGTGTCCCTGTAAGTTGAGACATGAAGCTAGGGAGTGTAACTCTGCGGCGTTCCACAGCTCCCTCATCAGCAGGTACTGTCTCACCCTGCCCAGGACCACGGCCTCTGCCCCCTGCAGTAATTGAATGCCTACGCCCACGCCCTCGTCCTCGACCCTTAGCCCTGGGGTTCAACATTGTTTGTATATAAGTGTATGATATAAAAAAAAAATTAAACGGGCCTGGTGTACTGAAACCCACAAACTTGTTCAGTCTGGTAGAATTAAGTGACGTACAGAAAGTGTCACCTGGACAGTATATACGGATGGGAGCGAATGTGCTGAACTGTGACACACAGAAAGGTTACACAAAGCTGAGTAAAATGGATTTGTATCACTGAGCTAAAACAACTGAACTAATAATTTTTTTTTTTATATTTTGTTTTTTTGGGAACGTGACGTGCAGGAAATATGGTAGAACTGACTGACACCCTGTTAACGGTGGCTATTTAGTCTGCGACCCAGAGAAAAGTCGCACAGAGAGTTTTCTGGATCAAGCGGTAGATGATATTGGTAGCAAATGACTTGGTTGTATTGTGTGACGTACAGAAAGTGTCACCTGGACAGTATATACGGATGGGAGCGAATGTGCTGAACTGTGACACACAGAAAGGTTACACAAAGCTGAGTAAAATGGATTTGTATCACTGAGCTAAAACAACTGAACTAATAATTTTTTTTTTTTATATTTTGTTTTTTGGAACGTGACGTGCAGGAAATATGGTAGAACTGACTGACACCCTGTTAACGGTGGCTATTTAGTCTGCTACCCAGAGAAAAGTCGCACAGAGAGTTTTCTGGATCAAGCGGTAGATGATATTGGTAGCAAATGACTTGGTTGTATTGTGTGACGTACAGAAAGTGTCACCTGGACAGTATATACGGATGGGAGCGAATGTGCTGAACTGTGACACACAGAAAGGTTACACAAAGCTGAGTAAAATGGATTTGTATCACTGAGCTAAAACAACTGAACTAATAATTTTTTTTTTTATATTTTGTTTTTTTTGGGAACGTGACGTGCAGGAAATATGGTAGAACTGACTGACACCCTGTTAACGGTGGTTATTTAGTCTGTGACCCAGACAAATGTCACACAGAGAATTTTCTGGATCAAGCGGTAGATGATATTGGTAGCAAATGACTTGGTTGTATTGTGTGACGTACAGAAAGTGTCACCTGGACAGTATATATGGATTGGAGTGAGTCAGTGCTGAACTGTGACACACAGAATGGTTCCACAGTGCTGTGTGCAATGGATTTGTATCACTGAGATAGAACAAAAAAAAAAAAACAGGGTTAGATATGGCGATAGCTGCACTACTAGTGCCAGCCAGCCAAGTGACAAAAAAAAAATAAATAAAATGTCTTCTAGCCCTTAGAAGGGCTGTTGGGTTCTTTGTGGGTGATCCCTGCCTAACAGACAACTAAATGCAGGCCCTAACACTGTCCCTGAAAGGCAGCAGCTCTATCCCTAACGACATCCAGACGGCATCTGAGCCGAGCGCCGCGGCCAGTCGGTAGTATATTCCAGGGTCACCTGATCAGGCCAGCCAACCCCTGCTATCGACATGTAAGGGCCCCACGTGATTCTGGGTGTACTGTAGAGTCTCCTGGCTTGTGATTGGCTGTGTTTTTAGGCGCCAAAAAAACATGATGCGGAAGTTGCCATTTCCTCAAGCATGGCGAGATACTCGTCCGAGCATCGAGCAGTTACGAGTACCCTAATGCTCGAACGAGCACCAAGCTCGGACGAGCATGTTCGCTCATCTCTAGTGGACATGTAAAAAAATACGAGAATGGTGGATGACTATCTTCACTGAAAGCAACAAAATATGTGGTACATCATATTCTTTCTCACCCGAAATGGCTCTGCTAAGCCTTGGTCTCCCGGGGAGACAAAATCACAAGGGAGCTCTCTTTTCTCTTTTAATTACATCAGCCCGCTTGTAGATCCCTTTATATTGGCGATCAGAGGAGATCTAGGTCATTGACCACTGGATTGGCAAGGTTGATCAAATATATCGATTTGAGGAGTTATCCCATTGGGAACTCCACACTAGGCACACTATCTCCTCCATCAGGAGACCATGGCAGAAATACAGACATTTTGACGGTGAAGGCTTAAATCTCAATCCCCCTCCCACCTCATCTACTTTACTACCTTAGAATTAATTAGCTATTCAGTGCTCACAGATCCTGTACAATGTTGACTCCCTTGTCTACTATCTGACAACTAAGTTTATGGTTCTCAGTAATTATTGTATTTCGACTTTATATTTGTTCTCCTCTTTGAATTAATATGTCATTACTGTATATCTTACAGGATTGCGTGCCGAAATTTTTGCTTTCTGCACTTTACTATTCCGGTCTGTATAATTTTCTTTATTTGAAAAATAAAAATTATAAATTCCCCCAAAAAAAGGAAACAGACATTGGTCATAATTGAGTCTCTTAAAGGGAATATGTCTCCAATGTTGACACCTCTCTCTACATAGGTGGCAGAGAAATTAGTACACCAATGCTGTCATTCACACTGCTAACAAAACAGAGAAAATTAAGTTTAATGACTGGTGTGCTATATGCAAATGAGAACTTATATGTCCATTGGATGTTCCTTAACATGGGAAGTGTCCCAGTCGTTCAGCTGTAAACTTTTCTCAACTGGTTCTCTCTGCTCTATTGACATTATTGACACATACAACCTTTAAACTCATACATTACACTTCTTGACTGCATCCAGCTCTGCCCAACTGCTTGAGTTACAGCAAATCATCGAATGGTTCAGGTGAACTTTCAAAGACCTTCTGTAAGATAATTTGTGGGCTTCTTTGCACAAAGATTTTGTGATGTTTTTAATTTGGACGAGGCTAGCCCATCAAGCTGAGTTCAGTGAAATTTATCAACTGCTGCTTTTTAAAAATTCATAAAAAGTTTAATCCTCTTACTCCTGTAAAGAGGTGATATAAAAGTGGAGTAACTTTTCAAGACAGAAGTTATTCTTTAATTTTAAATATGCACCGAATTTAACATGCATTTTATACATTTGGCATAAACTATGGCAATGCAAACTCCTGCAAAACCGACTTTAAAGAGTATCAACTTTGAAAAAACTTTTAATATGTGGTTTTGATTGGTTGGAGTGTAAGTGCTGAGACCCATGCCAATCACTACAATGAGGAGAGAGAAGCCTTCAAATAGTATGCTCTATCTCCTCCATGCAGAAGCCAAAATCAAGACAACCATTAGCTCTTTTATTCAGTTTGTCTTGCTTCTGACTACTGCAATGAGAACACGATATGTGAGTGGTCCCTTCTTCTCATTTTCGGTCTCAGAACTTGTTCTCCCACTGATCAAAACCTTTGATATATTCCAATGACATACCAAAACTTTTTAACACTTTAGAAATTTACCTCCATATGTCTCCCTCTATGGACAGCCTAAAATTAAAGTAAATTTTCACAAAGCAGGAAAGAAAGAATTTTCATAATTCTATATACAAATATGAAAAGGGAACAAAAATACTATTCTGTTTTATTCTCCACGTTTTGCATAAAATGCTAAAACCTGTCCCTACTTGAACATAATTGCATAGGAGAGTCTACAATTGAATGTAACCAGTGTGTCATTAGCTGGGTCAAATGTGGAGAGCAGAACAGTTTCAATTACATGTGAAATGGTCTACAATTAAAATGGGAACATTTAAATGTGGACTGTATGACCTTAGTGTCTGCGAAAAACACAGGGCAGAAAGCCTCATCAATACAATAAACCATTGTGTATTAGGATTAACTCATTGGTTGATCAACTTATGGTGAACATTTATGCTTTACATGTTCCCAAATACAGTCAAAATGTGCAATGTGTTTTCATACATTTTATCTCACAAGATCAGCAAATAACTATAGTTTCTTTTTTTTCATTTTTATTTAGTTAAATGGGTTCTATTTTTTTTTTATTAAGGGGTTTTATTAAGAAAATAAAAATGCTTAAATATTACTTTATTATAAATATATTCCCAAATACCTTTCACTAGTTATAATGGCTTGTTTTGTCTGGGGGGGGGGGGGGGGCAATCATCAGGGGAAACAAAATGGCTGCTGTCCTTTTTGTACACACAAAACCTGTCCTAATCACACAGGAGGACAAGTTACCTCACAACACTGAGGTAAAGAGCTGCCTCATCCTCCTCTCTGCTCTACTTGTCGGGGGATTATAATCTTGAACACAGTTGATAAGAACTTTAGCTGAATCTCTGTAGTAATGTAGTTCTTGAGCAGATGTGGCTAATGAGCAGCAGAACTTGTATGCAGTCTCCATTATTGCAGCCCCACATTACCACCATCTGTCCTGTCCGTCCTCTCTGTATTTCATGTCTCCTCATGGACTCTACTCCCACATAGATTCATCTGAAGATCTTATCAGCCGTATATAGGATTATAATCCCTGACAAGCAGAGCAGAGAGGAGGATGAGGCAGCTCTTTCCCTCAGTGTCCTAAAATAGTATGTCCTTCTGTGTAATTAGGACAGGTTTTGTGTGTACTAATAGGACAGCGGCCATTTTGTTTCTCCTAATCTTTTCTCCCTATACAAAATGAGCCATCATAACTAATGAAATGTATTTGGGAATATATTTATAATAAAGTAATATTTACTGATTTTCATTTTCTTAATTCCCAAAGAAGCAGGTACTATGTAAGAATAAGAGTACAAGGGCAAAAAAGGCCTGCAAGCCCACTTATGGAGCAGATGTTAAAGCATTATACAGTATAAGGCACTGTGGAGTACAGGTATCAATATCCCAAAATAACTATGTATAGAGAACAAACAAAAGAACTCTCAAACCAAGTGAACTAGTATAGTAAAGAGTCCATACAGCTTAAAGATATGAGCAGATCACAAGAGGTGATATCAATAGCAAGTTATACATGTACACTCACCTGAAAGTATAAAACGGCGGTGCTATATCTCCAGTGAGGTAGTCCATCGTAGTTTACAGTCTCTGCAAGTGCCGGGAACTCCATGTCAATGCATGAACATGAAATATAGCAAATCATAAGGCATATGTGCCAATTAAAAGTGTTAAATAATGATGCCCAGGATTTCCATGGGAACTATGCATTTTCAGATTTGTCCTGCGTCCTAGACTCCTCCAACTAAATTACTCTTCTAGTCTGACGATTTGTCTCACTTTCTGTATCAACAATAATATATTTACTGTTTTTTTTTCTTTAGCCAATTTATAAAGATCAATAATTTAGCTGCTGTTAATATTATAGACCAGTGATCTTCAACCTTTTCACGCTAAGTACCCCCTAGTGACAAGAAGTTTGAACCGAGTGCCTCCAAGGAAGCAAACAATGATAAATGTTAACCAAATAAAACTATTTTCACGTTACTGTCAAAAGTTCTGTTTTAGGCCTCCAACAGCAGTTTCTTTAGATATGACAAAAAAAGAAAATTGTTGAACATGCACTGCTAATCTGCCTTTCAAAATGACAGGATGACTATTACTTTTTAAATTACATTCCCCAAACATATAGGAGAATACTGCATCACATATGACGTCTCCTCTGATGTTCTCTTTACTCATTTTCTCCATTCGACCCAGACCGTCATGATGACTTCTTTCAGATATGTCTCGTCTCTGAGATTGAAACACAGACTACTGAAAATATTGCCACACAGTGCTCTTAAAAATAATTGCACATTGCAGATAGCGCCCCTGACAGTCATAGTACCATAAACATAGGCCCTGATTTATCACACCTTCACTCCAGAATTCTGTCTTCAAAAAGTCGCACGATAGGGCTTTTGCGACTTTTTTGCGCATTTTTTTGAGACTTTTTGCATGTGTACACAACTCACTCCAGTTTGTAATATGAGTGGAAAAGTGGGTGTGGTTAGCCATGTTAATGAGTTTCACTCCAGATTTATCATTGCAACTTTTTTAAAAAAGTCGCAAAATAGTCGCAATCTCACTCCAGGAGGAGGGTGGAGTAGGAAAAGTGGAGTAGCTTCTCTAGACAGAAGTGTTAGGTTTAAGGACAAGCCACATTTATCAAACAACCTGTGACGTTTGATAAATGTGGCAGAAAGTACTCCAACACAGACTGAAGCAAAACTGAAATATTTTCCTAATGATAAATTCCCCCCATAGTGTCCATCAAAAATAATTGTGCTAAGCTGATACTGTGCCTGTTGATAAGTTGATACTGATGAGTATGCGACATATGCTGGCAGCATCTTAGGAATGAGAGACATCTAGATGACATGGGTGTCTTGCCCAATGTGGGGTATAATATCAAATATTCTCTAAATGGAGCAGGAATTAGGTTAATGGCAGGGCTCCATTGGAACTTAGTGTAATTCTCAGAGACTCCAATGCTAATGTATTGGGCTCTATGGGGTAAGCAATATAAGGGAACTATTAAAAAGTGTAAAAAAGAAAAAGAAAACAGGTTTTAAAAGTGTAAAATAAATAAATAAATATAAAAATTTAAATCAATCCCCTTTCCCCAAAATTAAAATAAAAATACATAAACAATGCATAAAAGCAAAAATACTAAATAACCCATACTATTAAAATATAAAAATATTTTTCCTATACGACAAACAACTAAATGGAAAAAAATGGCTGATTTGCAATTTTTTTGTTGCATCACCTCTAAAAAAAAAATGAATAAAAAGTGATTAAAAAGTCTTACACACCCCCAATATGTTATCAATGGAAAGTACAGATCATTCTCCAAAAAATGAACCCTCACACAGCTCCATACATATTATGTTTTGCTTTTTCAGCATTGAAAAAACACAAGAAAACTATATGTGGCATTGTTGTAATCATACTGACCTGGAGAATGTAAGTACAGTATAGCTAATGTCTGTGCACAGTCACTCCAGCAGCAAAATGGAAATTATATTGTCCACTTTTATACAGCATCATCTAACTACTATATGTATCTTCGTCCTCCGTTAACTCAATGTGCAAACTGCTGAAAGAGAAACATATCCAACAAGTTGTCTTTTGGAACTAAATCACACAGCAAGCCCCATATCGATAGCGCCTGAAATGGACCTGAGTTAGGGTACGACCACACGGAGTGGCCGTGTTGTAGTCAGGTTGTGGCTTCAGTCAGGAACTATGTGGCCCATTAGCCCACAGCTTCCTTTCATTTAACTAATAAAGACTGCATTGTATAGTTGTCTTCATTGTTAATGGCTGCATGTCACCTTCTATAACGCATGGCCATTAACAATGAAGACCAACTATACAGTGAGGTCTTGTTTTCATTAGATAAATGAAAGAAAGCTGCAGACTAATTGGCCGAGTGGTTCATGACCCCAACACAGCCACAACCTGACAGATCATGGTGGCTCCGTATGTCCGTACCCGTACAACACATGTGCCGGTTACTGATTCACAGTGTTTATATGCAGCAACAGTTAAAAAATGCCACAGACCTGCATCATTCAGTACAATGAGTAACAAACAATATTGGAGTGATAACCAAAACTGTACCTTGTGATATATTTATTACATAACTAAGGCCACATTCAGACTGCCGTAGTATTGGGGGTCCGCAAAAATGCGGAACTGCAATACTACGGGTGCCACCCGGCATGTGTTCCGCAATTTGCGGAACACACGGCCGGGTGACCCATTGAAAATGCCTATACTTGTCCGGTGTTGCGGACAAGTATAGGACATGTTCTATATTTTATTGTGGAGCCGCGGCACGGAGACGCGGCTTGGCAAGATCACAAGCTGGCCATAGAAGTGAACAGGGCCACACCTATTCTGCAATTTTGCGGAATAGGTGCGGACCCGCTCCCACGGTCGTATAAATATCAATATGAACCATCTGAATCATCAGTTTTAAGTGGACATTTGAATAATTTATCTATATTTGCACTCCCACCTGGTGTGGATCACTTCATCCACAATACACCTGCTAATATTGAAATAAGTTGTTCATGGAACTGTAAAAGGAGTCAGATTCACCATTTTGACATTTAACTATTTCCCAACTGCCATACAGCTATTTAAGTCGGTGGTCGGGACTTTAAAGATAGCATCCCCTTGTGCCCCCTCATTCCTGACTATCTGTGCTCCAGCTCCCTCTGGCGGGGATCAGGAGAGCCAGAACTTGTTAGCAACTGTTGCTTAGTAATTTCTATGGAGAGCCTGCTGTAGCAGGGCTACAGAAATATAGTAAAATCCTCATAGACTCCAATGCTAAAGTCTATGAGAAAAGCAATCCAATGATTGCTTGTTTTAGTTCCCTGTGGCAACTGCAAAAAAAAGAGTAAAACAAGTTTTTATAAATTAAAAAAAATGTAAAAAAAATAAAAATAAAAAAATTACACATAATAGATGTGCAAAAATTCCCGTACTATTAAAATATAAAAAATGTAATCCCATATGGTTGGTGAAAGGAGAAAAAAGTCAAAATGGCTGATTTGTCATTTTTTGGTTGTTTCTCCTCCCACAAAAAATAAATAAAAAGTTATCAAAAGTCATTCCATACCCCAAAATGGTATCACTGAAAAGTACAGCATTGTATTGAAGAAGATGGGTTTACACTGCGGTTTGTACATGGTGCACACATCCAGGGAAGGTGTCCCACTAGTATATAACAAAGAAGGACTGGCACTCACTTTCTTGATGATATGAAGAGACTTTTATTCAAAGCATAACAGCATCATCAGACTGTTATGCTTTGACGATACATGTGGTATTGTCAAATTCTTACTGACCTTGAGAATTAAAGTAACTGGTCAATTTTATGGTATAGATAATGCCGTAATAATAAAAGGTCACAGTGATCAATATTGACAAGGTATAGCGTCATTGATATAACAATGCTCACTCTACTTAAAGGATGCCTAAAAACAAAAAAACTTTATTCAATAACTGCTTATAAAAACTGAGCTGTTCTACATAAATTTTTATTAGACATATAACCACGGGGATGCCAACACAAGGTAGTGGGGTCAAGTGATAAATAACCACACACCACCCACCTATGTGTCAGGCTATCTATCCCTCGTATAGATCAGACCAGAGCTTGGCGCACCTTAATTAGTTATACTTTAGCTCCGTCCGACCTATATACCCGAATGGAGCAGGGAAGAAATTGGTGGGGAGAGATCCATAGCATATAAGGTAGTCCCTCACTATCTCTTTGAGTACAGATCCCTGTCTCCACACTCTAACAAGGCTCAGCTATTGGAGCCTCTATTATTTCCCTGACTCCAATTTGATTCTAATTGTCCCTAGCGCTGTACTTGACTATGCCTGATATTCCTCAACAAATGTACTAGCTTACTGCCTCAATTAAAGATGCTTGACGTGTTTCTTGGTCCAATAAGACCTTCCTCAAGAGCAAATGAGCTGGGTTATACAGGCAACAGTCATACAAACAAACAACTGAGCACGCCACCTCTGCCTGCGACTGGGCTCTCGGAGCTAGTGCGGCCATGCGAACCTGCAGTTTAAAAACCATTAGCCCCGCCCATCAATGAGCGACGCACCGCCCACCAGTTTGGGCCTGTCTCACACTTGGGAGCGCTGTTGTCCCGCCCCTCCCTGGACCCTGGCTCCGACTGTCTCAGCATCAGCGGGCATCGCTTCCCAGAAGCCACTGGGTATATGTGCCGGGACCAATTGGCGGATTAATAAATTACTGTCCATGAGATAAATACGTGAATGAGTAAGTAAAGGAAGGTAATCTCCAAGTCCCGATGTTAACCAGTACAATATGTAAGATAAATGGGGCATCCCCATCTGGAATACATATGTTGAGCTAGATGATAACTCCACGGTAATCAACCCTACATATCTCATACACCTATAAGGTATCATATGAAGGCATTACTTCCGGGTACGACCACAGCATTCAGGTTCAGTAGGATAACAACAATGTAACCATTAATGTAAATGGAATAGTACCAATGTCCCCTTCCATGTAACCAACCTACTGCAACATTGTATAAGGTTACATATGACGATCCCACACATAGCGCATATATATATATATATATATATATATATATATATATATATATACACATATATTGTCGTAAAGGAAACATGTAAATGAAATGTGATCATTCAGACCATCCGGTCGTACAGTTTTGAGGTGGAAAATCCATTGTGCTTCTTTTTGGAGTAACCGTTTATCCAGGTCCCCGCCTCTCGGTAGTGGCCCAATCACCTCAATCCCCTGAAAATGGATTAGCACTGCATTACCACCATGCGTCTCGGACATGTGGCGTGCTAGAGGGGTATCTGCTTCCTTACGGATATCACTGAGGTGCTCCCCAATGCGACGCCTAAGTTTTCTTTTGGTTTTGCCGACATACTGGATGCGGCAAACACAAGTGGCTAGGTAAACAACACCAACCATCTTACAATTAATAAAAGATCTAATATCATAACTGTATTCCTGTAGATGGTGAGATCCAAAAACGTTATGTGTGATGGATGGGACTCACATGTGAAGAAAAGGCCCCAGTCATTATTATTTAGTCCATTAACAAATGACTTAAATGACTTAGCGTCCCCTTTCCATAAGATCAGCATATCGTCGATATACCTCAACCAGAGTGTAATCGACGACGAAACATCCATCAGTGCCTCTTCCAAAAAATCTCTCGTTCCCATCTACCAAGATATAAATTCGTGAAAGTTGGGGCACAAGGGCTACCCATAGCAACTTCTTTTTCCTGATGGTGAAATCTCTTATTAAAAAGAAAGGAGTTGTGTTCTAATATGAATTTCATCAACTGCAATATAAGTTCATTATGGGATCGAAGATATGTACCACGCTCTTGTAAGTAGAGGGATACCACTTTACAGCCCCTCCCATGAGGGATGGAGCTCTAAAGGGCCTCCACATCCAGGCTTGCCAAGATTACATCCTCTTCAATATGGATGCCATCGATCTTTTTGATGACATCCATTGAATCACGTACATAGGATGGCAATGCCGTAACAAACGGTCTCAGAGTTCGGTCAACGTAAGTCCTAATGGAGTGCGTGAGCTATTTGCGGCAGACACATTTGGTCTCCCTTAACTTTAGGAAGGCAGTAAAAGCAAGCTGTCTGTGGATGCATAGGTAACAAAAACTCAAATTCGGGTTTGCTAATCAGTTTATCATGGAGGGCCTGTGAAAGAATTAAAGATAGTTCTTTGCAATATGCTGGCATAGGATTGGAGGGAAGAATATGGTAGCAGGATTGATCCCTTAAAAGATTCAGGCACATCTCTGTGTATTGCTTATGATTCAAAATCACCACGTTACCCTTTAATTATGATCGAGGGATCATTTTGTAAGGTTTGTAATGCCTCCATTTCCTCCCATGACAGATTTTTATAGCCAGCTTGAGATGTCTCCAATGTACCTAACTGGTCTACCACCACCTTAAGGAATATATCACAAGATGTATGGTCCCCAATCAGCGGATTCTTGGAGGATAGGGGTCTAATGTCTGTGAAGGGCCCTTCAGCTATCTCTGCTCCATTCAGGTATATAGGTTGGACGGAGCTAAAGTGCAATTAATTAAGGTGCGCCAAGCTCTGATCTGATCTATACAAGGGATAGATAGCCTGACACATAGGTGGGTGGTGTGTGGTTATTTACCAGTTGACCCTACTTCCTTGTGTTGGCATCCCCGTGGTTATATGTCTAATCAAAATTTATGTGGAACAGCTCAGTTTTTATAAGCAGTTATTGAATAAAGTTTTTTTGTTTTTAGGTGTTCTTTAAGTAGAGTGAGCATCGTAAAAATAAAACCCCAAAAAACAGTGGTGGATTTAGAAAGTGTAGTTAGAAAGGGGATCTTGTTCCGCAAAAAAACAACCATCATACAGCTATGTGAACAGAAAAATAAAAAAGTTATGGCTTTGGGAGGGCTGGGATTAAAAATAAAAAAAAATAAAAATTGCCTGGTCCTGAAAGGGTTGAAGTTAGCATTCCTACAAAATGGTCTCTGATCCATTAGAAAAATGCATGATATAAATTGTAGTGAAGGCAAACTTCTAACAGGTGATAGTATTTGTAAGTTATAACCTCCCTCAGATCCTCTGTGTCATGTGACCAGCACTCAGATCTTCAACTGACATAGGAAAAGAAGTCAATTTCTCTATTCATTCCTATTAAACTGACATTGAGGCCCTGAATGGAATATATAGAAAAACTGGTTTTCTGTCCACATATAAGATGATGTGTTATTTGGAGAGCCAAAGTGTTGGTCACATGACACAGCTGAGTATCAGAAGGGACATTATAACTCACAAATACAGTCACTGTTAAGAAGTTTATATTCGCAACAGTTTACATTGTGTAACTTTCTAACAGGTCAGAGAATAATTTTTTGTGGGGACTCACAATATCTATCTATCTATCTATCTATCTATCTATCTATCTATCTATCCTTATCGTCCTTCAGGCAGCACAACACAATGGGTTAATGTCTTGCTCCTGCCATCTAGGACAGAAGAAAATGATTAGTAATTAGACTAATTAACCCCCCTATAAAGGAGTGCACAGACCCTAGGTAGATATGTTTTTTTTTCTTCTGTCTAGGACAATGAAGCTCACACATACAGAGGCTCCTGCTGGGAAGGCAAGTATGGTTGTTAAGCCTGATATTATATAACTGGAAGTGATCCCCAGAGTATCATATTAAGTGCTGGTAGAGTATCCAGAATTATATGCAGGTTATAGAGATGGAGGTGTCTCCTGAACTATCTGCTGACGTGTCTGATCTGGAAGTAGTGTCCAGCTTATATGCAGGTTATAGAGCTGGTGGTGTCTCCACTGATGACTGAGCTGAGATTTAACCAGGAGTGTCCTGGTGAGTTTCTCATAAGCAGCGGTTGTTCCCTGCTAACTATTAATGTATATTCAGGGTGTGTCCCTGTGAGAAGTGTTGGTTCGGCCATTACAAGCACTGTTATTACCTTCAGGCTGCAGCAGTGTCTCCTTGTCAGGAGCCATTTTGGAGTAAAGTATATAGGTGCAGCTGAGCTAAACTTGATGTATAAATGGCACATGATGTAACTAACTCTCTCAATGTATTTCAATAGTTTCACAATGTAAGCTCTGTGCCATGTGTTTTCAGTGTCATTTTTAGCTCTGCTACATCTGTGGCTCTCACAGTATGAGATCTTACTGCAGCAGCGGAATCACAGCAGCTTAAGGATTCTGTGTCCTGGAGCGGCTCATAGGTAGCTGTATGTACTGTATGTGTGAGCGTAATGATATGTTACAAATACAAAACTCCAGGATCATTTATTATAGGGATGTATGGCAGGATTGTGCCCAGCCAGACAGGTACATTTGGTGGGAGCTAATTTCACCATGTTCAGATTCTGCCGTCTCAGCTCAGTGGGATAACATCCCTAAGTTAATACCCCAGGGGTCTGTCTGGCAAGACTTTTTTCTGGATGTCGGTTATTCCCTGTCAGGGAACTTCTCGTCGGAAGATTGTTTTCTGCTAAAAATAAAAATTAATTCCCTGTCTATGGTGGAGTGCAAAGTGTCTTTGGCTTCAGTTCTAGTGACATAGGGATTCTTCCCCTATAAGTCTCACTTAGTCACTAAGATTGGGGGTCCGTTCACAGAACCATATCCGAGTTTGTGGACCACAAGTTGCGGATCCATAGGACACTGATGCCGCTGTGTGCATTCTGCTTGTGTAGTTCAGAACATCCTGCCCTATGATGGTAATGCCCGTTTTTGTCCGCAATATGGTGAAGAGTGGGATAACTATTCTCCCGTGGAATAGGTACAGATGCGGACAACATCTGTATCCTTCTGTATCTCTCAGTTCCATTATTAATGTGTCCGCATTAGATCTGCAAATTGTGTGATGTGTCAGAATGTAAAAATACTTTGTGTGAATGGGCCCTGAACGTGCCTCCTACTTCATGTGGTCTGCATAGCCACTCTGTGCAGAGGGACATTCTGTTAGCGCCATTTGTTCCTCACTCAATTAATTCTAATTTCAATTGTTGTTACAGAGGGGTCTCTTTTCCACAATACTCCTCTAAGTCTGTTTTGTTTTTCATTTTCATTCAAAATATCACCTAGAGGGCCTCAGAAGGAACGGATAGAAAGAGTATTTCTAAGTTTCAGACTTCCCAAGCACTAGAAAGTAGAATTGGAACAGAGAAACATCAATTTAGGACTCCAGGCCTCCAGTGGGAGGAAGTTTACAAAACATTTCTCAAATTTTGCTAGGATTACATCAGACTCCTGGATAGAATCTTGTACCCAGGTTACTACCTCAAGTAAAGAAATCAAATAAGTCAAGGCAAAGGCAAAAAAAGTCAACCCTTCATGAAGCCTCATATGTTGGTTGTTTCAGGACTTCATAGGAAAATCTGACCACTGTTCCAGGGAATTCTGGGTCTTTTCAAGAGTTTATGTACTGCCAAAACCAAAGGTAAGATGGAGGTTAGATCTAACGTGTCTAATCAAATACCTTCTTGGAAGAAATTAATGATGTGATTTGCTGTTTTGTAATCAATATGCACCAGCAGGACGATTTTATGGCTTAGATCCCATATATACTTATATTCACGTTACTGCCAACCCATCTCAGGTTCTCAGAGCCATCACTCACCAGGGTTTCTTATCTTCAATTCCCTGGCCTTAGGTTTATCATCATCACCTGGTGTTCTTACTAAGTTGTGACACTATCTCAGCCCTTAGATTCCAGGAAGACTCTAGAACTGGTTGCTTAAGCTCTGACATGAGCAGATACAGAAATCGAGGTGAATGTGATACCTAAGGTCCCTTCACTAAGTGCCAGTGGAGTAGCTAGGAATAACTGGACCCACAGCAATATTTGAATAGGGCTCCCCCAGCATCTTCTGTGCAAGCCCCGCCCCCTACTCTTGTGTAACCGCCACTCCGGTCGCTGGTCCAGATTGCTATCAGATCAGGCCAGACAGCCTCTCTGTCTACAAATATATACTTTCCTGACCTCTTCGATAGAAGCTCTGGGCATTATTCTACATTGCAAACTAGCTTTGTTTCAGGAAGAAACCAATGTTTTTCAAGCCTGGGTCATGTTGTGGTTAGAGATGAGCGAGTAGTGAAATATTCGAAAGTTCGAAATTCGATTCGAATAGACCGCGATATTCGACTATTCGACTGAATATCGAATCCCATTAAAGTCTATGGGAAAAAAATGCTCGCCACTTGGAAATCTCAATTCGACCACTTGGAGGTCACCAAGTCCACCCTGAAACCTCAGAAAAGGATGCCAACACTGCTGGAATGGAACTGGGACAGCAGGGGAAGCATGTCTGGGTGCATATAACGCGCCCAAGTCGCACTATTACGCCACTATCACAGCCTCTCAACAATACACTCCAAAGACAATATAACCTCTCTGTAAAGTGAGACCATACAAGGAAACCTTTTTTCCTCTACATTGCCATGGACCCCAAGCCAAACTAGACAAAAAAGAAGATAAAATTCTGCACCCATTATAATCACGTTGCCTATGACAACCACAGATGGCATAGGCAAGGAGGAAAGCAATCAAGCCATCACTATTTTTCCCTCTGTGCCATCCCTGCCTTGCCCAGGCACATGTCCCAAAACATCATCCACGCCCGAGTAACACGGTTACTGCAAAAGGCCATTTGACCACCAACACTTTGGTTTGAGGCCGGGGATGCTACATCTCCCTGACGGCACACTGGGTGAATGTTGTGGAGGCGGGGACGGGCAAACCTGCTACCCCCACCCAAGTTTTGGGCCTTGGTTCTGTCTGGATTTCCGCAACCCTTACAGACCGCTCGGCAAACCCCTCCTTCTCCTTCTAGATTCTCCTTTTAAATCTGTCTGATGCCCAAACACTGGAGCAAGCTCCATCTCTAGCTGATGGTGGTGTGGAACGGGCACTAAAGTGTAAAATGATTAGGGACAATGATGAGACACAGTTGCCAGCAAGGGAGGCTGTTGGAGCAAAGTGAGGCAGTGTAAGAGGAGGTGGTTGAGTATGACGAAGTCAGTGACCCGACCTGGCCCAGTGTCATGTCTAGCAGGTAAAGCAGTGGGGATGTTGAGGGATGCGTAGGACCGCAAAAGGCAGGAAGAGGCCGTGGGCTGGCCAGAGGCTCATGGAGAAGGCAGGCTAGAGCCCGCAGGGCCGCATCTCTTCCCTATAACAGGCCCCCACACAAAGCTCTCCCATCGAGGGCTCTTAGGTCCTTGTTGTGAAAATATTTTAATGAGTGCGCAAAGTTAGCTTGAGGTGAGCCCTCGAAAAAATTGTATTAAGGCCCAAGAGGTGAGCCATAATAAAAATTGTTTGTAGGCCCAATAGGTGAGACCTCTTAAAAATTGTTTGTAGGCCCAAGAGGTGAGCCATGAGAAAAATTGTTTGTAGGCCCAAGAGGTGAGACCTCTTAAAAATTGTATTAAGGCAAAAGAGGTGAGCCATAATAAAAATTGTTTGTAGGCCCAAGAGGTGAGACCTCTTAAAAATTGTTTGTAGGCCCAAGAGGTGAGCCATGAGAAAAATTGTTTGTAGGCCCAAGAGGTGAGACCTCTTAAAAATTGTTTGTAGGCCCAAGAGGTGAGACCTCTTAAAAATTGTTTGTAGGCCCAAGAGGTGAGCCATGAGAAAAATTGTTTGTAGGCCCAAGAGGTGAGCCATGAGAAAAATTGTTTGTAGGCCCAAGAGGTGAGACCTCTTAAAAATTGTTTGTAGGCCCAAGAGGTGAGACCTCTTAAAAATTATGTGGAGGCTAAAGAGGTGAGACCTCTTAAAAATTGTTTGTAGGCCCAAGAGGTCAGACCTCTTAAAAATTGTTTGTAGGCCCAAGAGGTGAGCCATAAATATATATATTTTTTTTATTTTACGGAGCAATTCTACGGCGGTTAAGGAGGAGGAGGAGGAGGTGGAGGAGGAAATGGCACTTCATACAGATGGCACTTCACTTTTGGCTGCTTTCCACTGTTGGAGAAGCAAAGTCCGGGTCAATCCACTTGCTGTTCATTTTGATTAGCGTCAGCCTGTCGGCACTGTCGGTTGACAGGCGGCTGCGCTTATCGGTTATAATGCCCCCGGCTGCGCTGAACACCCTTTCTGATAGCACGCTGGCGGCAGGGCAGGCAAGCACCTCCAAGGCGTACAGGGACAGTTCCAGCCACGTGTCCAACTTGGAGACCCAGTAAGTGTAGGACGCCGAGAGATCGGGGAGGACAGGGGTACGGTCTGCCAGGTACTCCCGCAACATCCGCCGATACTTGTCCCTCCTGCTGATAGCGGGCCCCGCAGTGATGGAAGTTGCACGAGGGGGTGCCATGAACGTGTCCCACACCTTGGAGAGTGTTCCCCTGGTGGCTGTGGGCCTGATCGATGTTGTGGGACTCTGGGAGACCCTCTCCTCTCTGCCGCCAGCGATGGTGGGTGGGAAAATCTCCATCATGTTCTGCACGAGTTCCCTCTGGTATTCCAGCAATCGATTCGTCCTTTCCTCTACCGGAATAAAAGAGGAGACGTTATCTTTATACCGGGGGTCCAGGAGTGCGAAGACCCAGTACAGTTTGTTCTCCACTATCCGGACAACACGTGTGTCCCGGGAAAAGCAGCCCAGCATGAAGTCAGCCATGTGTGCCAGACTCTGAATAGGCATGACCTCACTGCCCCCACCAGAAGGATCACTTGCCATTTCCTCCTCTTCCGCCTCCTCTCCGCCCCATCCGCGCTGAACCAATGGGACGCACACAGCCTGACTGCTACCCTCGCCGCCAGCATCCTCCTCCTCTTCCACAGCCACCTCCACGTCGCCCTCCTCCTCCTCATCCTCCTCCTCCTCCTGCAACTGCCACCGAGAAGCAGACAAAAGTGTGGTCTGACTGTATAGCTCCGTTGCGTCTCCTCCTACCCCCGTCTCCTCTGCGTGCAATGCGTTCTCCCTTATTGCGATGAGCGATTCTTTAAGGACGCATAGGAGCGGGATGGTTACGCTCACTATAGCGTCCTCGCTGCTGACCTTCTTGGTGGACTCCTCAAAGATACGCTGTACATCGCATATGTCTGCCATCCATGGCCACTCGTGGTTGGCAAACTGAGGGAGCTGAGTTGGAGGCACGGGTGGATTCATAATCTGGTACTCCATCAATGCTCTCTGCTGCTCACACACCCTGGCCAACATGGAATAGGTGGAATTCCAGCGAGTCGGCAGGTCGCAAAACAGCCGATGTTCAGGCAAATGGAGGCGTTGCTGGAGTTTTTTTAAGCTAGCAGCAGCTACAGTTGACTTCCGAAAGTGAGCGCACAAGCGCCGCACTTTCACCAGTAGCTCTGCCAGGTTGGGGTAAGTCTTTAGAAATTTTTGGACTACCAGATTAAAAACGTGGGCCAGGCATGGTACGTGATTGAGTTCGGCAAGCTCCAGAGCCGCCACCAGGTTACGGCCGTTATCGCACACGACCATGCCTGGTCCTAGCTGCAGCGGCGATAGCCACATCTCCATCTGCTGCAATATGGCGTCCCTCACCTTTGGGGCGCTGTGCTTCCTGTCGCCCAAGCTGATGAGCTTAAGCACCGCCTGCTGACGTCTCCCCGCGCCAGTGCTGCAACGCTTCCAGCTAGCGGCTGAGGGCGATGTTAAGGCAGAGGAGGAGGAGGAGGAGGAAGAGGAGGGGGGTTTATCAGAACCCGTGCTGGCAATCTTGGGCGGGGGTGGTAGGTAGGCCGTCTCTGTTTGCGACCCCGTCCCCGCTTACACAACATTCACCCAGTGTGCCGTCAAAGAGATGTATCGTCCCTGGCCGCAAGCGATTGTCCACGAGTCGGTGGTCAAGTGGACCTTTGCGCTGACTGCGTACCTCAGGGCCCACCTGATGTTAAGCGGCACGTGCTGGTGCAGGGCGGGGACGGCACTCCAGGAAAAGTAGTGGCGGCTGGGGACGGAATAGCGAGGTGCGGCAGCCGCCATCAGGTCGCGGAAGGCCTGCGTCTCCACAAGCCTAAACCGCAACATCTCCAGGGCCAGCAGTTTGGAGATGTGGCAGTTTAAGGCTTGGGCTTGGGGGTGACTCGAGGCGTACTTCCGCCTGCGGTCGAACGCCTGCGAGATGGACAGTTGATGGGACGAGGAGTGTGAAGGTGCAGGCGAAGATGCGGGGGAAGGGGAGGCTGAAGGAGAAGGCCCCAAAGTAGCCGAGGCAGAGGCAGATGTGGAGGTGTCCTGGCTGGAGGTCTGGACCGCAGTGGCAGCCCACAACAAAGGGGAAGAGGCAGTGGCAGGAAGACCTTGCGCAGGTTGTATTGCGTTTTCTCTCTCCCACTCAGCCCAGTGCTTGACTTCCAAGTGACGCCGCATGCCTGAGGTGGTCATATCACCACAGAAGTACGAGGCCTCGATGGGGGAGCTTCGCGCGACTGCCTGCTGCCGGGAACAGCTTCGGCCCTGCTGGCTGTGGCCTCACTTCTCTGTCTGGACTGTCCTCTGCCTGTGGACATCCCTCTGCCTCTGGACATCCCTCTGCCTCTTGCTGCCTTTTTCGGTGCTGCGCAGACCACCACCTCTCCACTGCTTTCCCCGCTGGACATCACCCCTGGCCAAGTGGGGTCGGTCATTTCGTCATCCACCACCTCCTCTTCCACTTCCTCACTCTGCTCCTCCTCCTGCCCACTGGACATTCCAACAGCCTCCCTTGATGGCAACTGCATCTCATCATCATCGCTCATGATAACAGATGCTGGTTCAGGGTCCACATCAGCAGGAGATGGCGAATACTCAAGTGTTTGGGCATCACTACAAACAAATTCCTCTGCTAGCTCCTGGGATTCTTCCGGCACATCTGAAAAAGGACCCGAAAAGAGCTCCTGGGAGGGGTCAATGGTGGGATGACTCTGTTGGCCAGGTGTGGAGGAAGGAGGGTCAGAGTGAGACTGTGTGGATGACTGGCTGGTGGACAACTGTGTGAAAGCGCTATCGGCTATCCATTGCACCACCTGTTCAACCTGCTCAGGCCTCAACAGCGGTGTAACCCGCCCCCTGCTTAACTGTCCCATAAAGGCAGGGATTCTGGATGAGTGGGATCCTGGCTGCCCCTCACCAGCACGCATTGTATCCCCACTGGCTTCAACAAGGCCCCCAACAGCATTTCCGCGCCCCCGTCCTCGTCCACGTCCTATTCCGCTAGCCCTACGCATTTTTTTTTTTTTGTTACAATATTTTGCCTTCACAGCCATATACTACCAGTTCAGACGGTGTGTATTAACACCACGTATATAAAATACTTTTGCAAGCACGCAGAACGCACGACAGTGCAGGTTATTACACACGTTGTACTAAAGTACGGTGGTTTAAACACCACGTATATAAAAACTTTTGCAAGCACCCGAACGCACAGTACAGTAGACAAGAAAAGGCCTTTTCTTTATATTTCTAGGTACACAGCCGTGTACTAACAGGTCAGACGGTGTGTATTAACACCACGTATATAAAATACTTTTGCAAGCACGCAGAACGCACAGTACAAGTGCCAAAGAAAAGGCCTAGTTTTTTAATATTTCTAGGTACACAGCCGTGTACTAACAGGTCAGAAGGTGTGTATTAACACCACATATATAAAATACTTTTGCAAGCACGCAGAACGCTCAGTACAGTAGACAAAGAAAGGCCTTTTTTTTTTTTATATTTCTAGGTACACAGCGTGTACTAACAGGTCAGACGTGGGTATTAACACCACGTATATAAAATACTTTTGCAAGCACGCAGAACGCACAGTACAGGTGCCAAAGAAAAGGCCTAGTTTTTTAATATTTCTAGGTACACAGCCGTGTACTAACAGGTCAGACGGTGGGTATTAACACCAAGTATATAAAATAATTTTGCAAGCACGCAGAACGCTCAGTATAGTAGACAAAGAAAAGGCTTTTTTTTTTTTTTAATTTCTAGGTACACAGCCGTGTACTAACAGGTCAGACGGTGGGTATTTACACCTGGTATACAAAAAGGGTATTGCAGGCACACAGAACCCAGAACACTAGAGCCAAATAAACTGTATTTAAAAAAAAAAAAAAAAAAAGTACACAGCCATATACTGCCAGAAGATCAGATGGTGCATATACACACTAGGTATATAACAGG
Organism: Rhinella marina; assembly: GCA_900303285.1. Lineage (NCBI taxonomy): Eukaryota > Metazoa > Chordata > Amphibia > Anura > Bufonidae > Rhinella > Rhinella marina. The sequence continues at coordinate 79,670 of ONZH01013149.1, forward strand.
GTTTTGCGGCCAAAAAGAACGCAGAACAGTAGTGCCAAATATAGTTTGGTATGTAGCAGAGCACCTAATACACCACTAATGCCTCTCTCTGTCCCTACTCCAGCAGCTATCCCTGAATACAGCAGCCGTTCTCTGCAGAGTGTATATGGTAGTAAAGCTATCACTGTGCTGCACTATAGTAGCCCTGATAAGGGCTTTTAATCACGCTCCTGCCTGTCCAACAGCTAAAACCTATCTCTCCCTTCTCCAGCCTCTGTCCCTGACTAAGTTCACGCAGCATATGCGAACGAGCATAGCGAAAGAGCTGAGTTTTTAATATTCGAGGTCACGTGGTTTTTCCAGCCAATCCATGTAGATGCCGTTTTCGCGCTGCCAGCGTGCTCCGCGGGCCTGTCATACCCCCCCCCCCCTGCATGGTTATTGGTGGAAAAAGAGTGCCAGGGAAGGTGGGAGGGGAAACGAATTCTAAGTGCGCCATCGCCGTTATACTCGATTGAAATCGAGTATGCCGAATAGCGTAGTATTCCATCGAATACCGGCTCGATCGAACACTACTCGCTCATCTCTAGTTGTGGTAGTCAAGCCAGAAACTTGGGAAATCCTGTCTTGATGGCTTTGTCCGAAGAATACTGAACAAAGTAGATTTTCCCCTCTCGCCATATGACAGCACCCCTGGAGAGACTCCTCCCACTCCTCAGGACAGGAAACGGCCAGTCTTTTTGCATAAAAGGTAGCTCCTCCTCACAACCTCCAGTTCTGTTTCCTGTCCTGCGGAGCAGGAGGCCAGGGGTGCTAGTACACCTGGTTTTAGGGTAAAAGATTTTGCATAGAAGGTGAGCCGAGGGCGCCCCTGAGTCTATTCCCTTGGCGGGGTTACCCTGGGAAGTGTAAGTCTCCCCTGGGGGAGCAACTTCTAGACTTTCTCCTTAGTCCCCCACCTGTCTCCGGACGCGCGGGCCTTCCCTCTTTTTCTCTCCTCCTTTGGGCTCCCCATCGGGTCTGCTGTGCTGCGGTGGCAGCCGAGCGCTTCTTCCTGAAGTTCCCATCACCGCGGCGCTGTCTGCGCAGGCGCGCGCGTGGGTCCGTGCGGCGGCTGAACGCTGCTGGATGATGTCTGTCGCGCGGGAGCGGGTCACTTCCGGGTGGCGCCGCTGGCTGTGTACAGGTGATACAGTCCAGGAAGTGGCGGAGGGGGGGGCTCATGAAGGGGGGAAGGGATCACCCTGCACCTTGTTGTGGGGCTCCCATTGGACCACCAATTAAGGGGGGAGTGTCTTGCAGGTGGTTATTGGCGCTGGTAGGGGGAGATTGCCGGCTTCAAAAAAGACACCACTCCTTGTCTGTGGTGTCTCTATCTCCTGACAAAATGGAAAAGCGCGCTGAGGCGGTGGAGACTGCTGACACTCCTGCATCGGTATTCCTGGTGGGGTAAGAAGGGAAGTTCCCCATTTAGAACATATGTTTACTAAAAGGACTATGTATATTGTTGTAGGCTGAAGTCCACAAGAGGGACAGACCAAAGCTTTGTGCTCTGTGCAAGAAGAAGTTATACGGGTCTGAGAAGAATGTTTGTGTCCAATGTATTGGAAAAGTAGTAAAAGATGCTTCTCCTGTCCTGGTGGCGGATATGCGTAGCATGTTAAGAGAGGAGTTCAGATCTTTAAGAGAACATTCGTTGTTGGAAATCTCTGGAACTTCTACTAAAGCCCCAGTTTTGGTGTCCCGTCCGGGTCCCTCTCAATATCAGGATACAGGGGATGAGGATAGAGGTTCCCAGGAAGAAGGGGAGGTAGGAGATGATTCAGGCCCGGAGGATTTGTCATCTAATCAATTGTTTAGCGTGGAGGATATTGATTCCCTTGTTTCAGCTGTAAGATCAACTATGAATATGGAGGATGCCCCCAGTTATTGAATCTGTCCAGGACAAGATGTATGAGACTTTAATAGTAAAGAAGAAAAAAGGGTTTCCATTACATAGCAGCATAAAGGGGTTAGTACAGAAGGAATGGAACAACCCCGACCGTAGATTTTTTGTGCCTAGGCATTTAAAATGTAAATACCCCTTTGACGATACAGATTCCTTACATTGGGATAGGGCGCCCAAACTAGATCCGGCCATTGCCAAGATTACCAGAAAGGCGGCCCTATCATTTGAGGACCTGGGTGTTCTTAAGGATCCTCTTGATAAAAAAGCGGACGGGTTCCTTAAGAAGGCTTGGGAGGCGTCCACTGCCTCAATGAAACCTAATATTGCAGCGACCTCAGTTGCTAGATCCTTAAAAACCTGGCTTCAGCAACTGGAGGCTCACCTGAAAGCGGGTACTCCTAGGGAGGACATTGTTGTGTCATTATCTACCCTGTTTGGAGCAACAGACTTTCTCTTTGACGCATCGGCCGACGCTTTACGCCTGTCTGCCCGTACTGCGGCCCTCTCCAACTCTGCACGTAGATCCCTTTGGATAAAAGAGTGGAAGGGAGACTTGGCCTCTAGAGCAAAGTGCTGTGCCTTACCATGCGAAGGCGAATACTTATTTGGTCCTGCCTTGGACTCAGTGTTAGAAAATACCTCTGATAAGAAGAGGGGGTTTCCCTCCCTTACTCCGGTAATTAGGAGGCCCTTTCGTGGCAGGGGTAGGAGGGATTCCCAGCCTGAGACAAAAAGAGGCAGATGGAGGGGATAGCATAAAGGCAGAGGTATTCTCTTCAACCCTCCTGATTCCTCCAAGAAAGCTACACAATGACGCCATGCACCCTGTGGGAGGTCGTCTGTCACTTCACATAGACGCTTGGGAGAAGATATCCGCAAGCAGTTGGGTTTTGGACACAATAAAGCACGGTTTAAAAATAAAATTCATGTGTCTTCCCGTTCAAAGGTTTATAGTGACAGACTTAAGATCCGACCCCCACAGGCAGAAAGCACTAGAGTCAGAAGTTCTTTCTCTGATCCAAAAGAAAGTTCTGATTCAGGTCCCTGTACAAGAGAGGGAGAAGGGATTTTACTCAACCCTCTTTCTAGTAAAAAAGCCGGACTCAACCTTTCGTACCATTATAAACCTGAAAGTCCTCAACAAGTCCTTGGTGTACGAAAGATTCAGGATGGAGTCCATAAAATCTGCCGTCCTGAACCTTCAGAAAGACTGTTACATGGTTACGCTAGATTTAAAGGATGCGTATTACCACGTACCAATCTTTCCGGACCATCAGTGGTTCTTGAGAGTGGCGATGGTCATTCAGGGACAGATAGAACACTACCAGTATCGAGCACTCCCCTTTGGCCTATCCCAGGCTCCCAGGGCCTTTACCAAAATAATAGCAGAAGTCATGGCCCATATCAGAGAGAAGAAGGTGGTAATAGTACCATACCTGGACGACTTCTTCCTGGTAGGCAGCTCCAGGGAGGGTCTCATGTATCATCTTGCCAGGGTTCGGGAGATTCTACACAACCTGGGCCTGGAGGTGAACCTAAAAAAGTCGTCCCTGATCCCCAGTCAGATCTGTGCATTTTTAGGAGTCCAGATAGATTCGAGAGAACAGATTTGTCATCTTCCAGATTACAAGATATCTCTAATTCAGAACAGGGTTCAGGATCTGCTGTTAAGGAATTTGACTACTCTGAGAGAGGCTATGTCTGTTCTGGGCCTATTAACCTCTTGCATTCCAGCAGTAAAATGGGCCCAATACCATTCAAGGATCCTTCAGCAGCAGATCCTTTCCGAGTGGGACAGGAAGAATTCATCCTTGGACGTCCCCCTTCTCCTCTCTCCTCCAACAATAAGATCTCTAAGTTGGTGGATGGAAGATCGGGACTTAAGGAGGGGGGTTCCATGGGCTCCAAAGAATGTATTTACCTTGACAACAGATGCCAGTCCTCTAGGTTGGGGGGCCCATGCGGAAGGATTGTTGTTACAGGGCTCATGGTCTCCAGAGGAGAGTCAGAGGTCCCAGAATATGAGAGATGACGGCAGTTTTTATGCATTATCCCAGGCGTTACCACAGATAAGAGGGAGAGATGTCATGATAAGAACAGACAATGCCACTGTGGTAGCATATATCAACCACCAGGGGGGCACAAGATCGAGTCCCCTGATGAGACAGTCACATTTTCTACTGCACTTTGCGGAACTGAATCTAGATTCTCTGTCAGCCCTACATCTAAGGGGGATAGAGAATGTGGAAGCAGACTTCCTCAGCCGTCACCACCTGTCCCAGGGGGAGTGGGTACTGAATCAGGAGGTGTTTACCAAGATAACGAAAACTTTGGGGAGTTCCTCTAATAGACTTATTTGCCACCAGGCACAACAGAAAGGTGGAAAAAAAATTTTTCTCTCAGCCCCCTGGATTTCCCATCGGGAGTAGATGCATTTTCCCAGTTCTGGGGAGGGGGGAGACTAATGTATGCCTTCCCCCCAATAAGGTTGTTACCCAGGGTTCTAAGGAAGATAAGGGAGGACAGAGCAGAGGTCATACTGGTGGCTCCCTTTTGGCCCAGAAGGGTATGGTTTTCTTGGATCCTATCAGTAGAGAATCCTTGGGTTCTTTCAGTCCAAAATCTCCTGTCCCAGGGCCCAGTTATTCATCCGGCGGTACAGGGTCTTCATCTCACGGCGTGGAGATTGAGAGGCAGCTCTTAACTCAGAGGGGTTTATCTGCTGATGTGATAGAGACGTTGCTAGCCTGTCGTAAGCCAGTGACGTGTCACATCTACCACAGAACCTGGAAAGCTTTCTGTAGATTTGTGGGTTCTCCGGTGGATGCTCTTGCTCCTCCAAATATCTTGTTGGTGTTAGATTTCTTACAGGCAGGTTTAAGTAAGGGTCTTAGACCTAGCACTATCAAAGTTCAGGTTTCTGCCCTGAGTGCCTTGTATGATGTTAAACTAGCAGAGCATCCCTGGATTAGTAGGTTTGTCAAGGCTGCAGGCAGACTGTATCCCTCGTTATCTAAGAAAACACCGCCGTGGGATCTGAACCTAGTCCTGTCGGCTTTAACTTCCCCTCCTTTTGAGCCGTTGCCAGATTTACAGATAAAGATCCTTTCCTGGAAGCTGGCTTTTCTGATCGCTATTACCTCGGCGAGAAGGGTTGGGGAGATTACAGCCTTCTCCATAAATAGTCCCTATATGTCTATTAGAGAAGACAGAGTGGTGTTGTCCCCTGATCCTGCATTCTTACCAAAGGTGGTTTCAGATTTCCACCGGTCCCAGGAGGTGGTACTCCCGTCCTTTTGTGAAAATGCGAGCAATGAGGGGGAGTTAAGATTTCATTGCTTAGATGTCAGAAGATGTCTTCTAAAATACTTACAGATTACAGAAGGATTTAGGAACAGCCAGCAGTTATTCCTTCAATTCCAGGGGAAAAATAAGGGTCGAGCTGCTTCTTCTAAAACTATTGCGGGATGGATCAGGCAAGCTATCCTCCTAGCTTATTCTTCGTCAGGCAGGGATACTCCTGGTCCCTTTGGAGCACACTCAACAAGAGCTATTTCAACTTCCTGGGCAGAGCGAGCTTCTGCGTCTATAAACCAGATTTGTAGGGCGGCCACTTGGAGTAGTCCTCATACGTTTTTCAGACATTATAGGCTCCAGCTAGCATCTGAAGAAGACCTTTCCTTTGGCAGGAAGGTCCTGCAGGCCGTAGTCCCCCCCCCTAATGCGTCTATCCTAGTCTATTCTCCAGGGGTGCTGTCATATGGCGAGAGGGGAAAACCTAAATTACTCACCGGTAATTTCTTTTCCTTGAGCCTATGACAGCACCCGCAGCATCCCACCCTGGTTGATTAGGCTATAGCTATATATTCTATATATGTATATATCTTTTTAGGGAGATAGTGAGTTTAACTATTTCCCTCTTTGCTCATAAGAGATCATTATGTGTAAAGTAAAATTTGTGTTGGACTTGTTAACATATATTTAGCTCCTTAGAATACTTGCGAAAAACTGGAGGTTGTGAGGAGGAGCTACCTTTTATGCAAAAAGACTTTGGCCGTTTCATGTCCTGAGGAGTGGGAGGAGTCTCTCCAGGGGTGCTGTCATAGGCTCAAGGAAAAGAAATTACCGGTGAGTAATTTAGGTTTTCTGGCTGTTCCAATAACTCTGGAAGTACACTTCCACATTCTTTGAGTTCAGGGGAGGTGGTCTCCTTATGCGTTGTATCTGTGATCCAATATCAGAGACCTGGGAGCAATTTATCTAGCAAAAGTTAATATCTCCATCATGTGCTATATCAACAATTGGCACAGGAATCTCTCTGATCCACAGTACAGACAATGCAGTCAATTTATGATTTGGGCAGTGGAATGTCAATTCATAGACAGCCATCCACATTCAAGGTATTCTGAATGTTCAGGCGGATCTGTTAAGTAGATCACAGTTTAAGTTTCAGCGACTGTATCTTTATCACATTGTGTGCAGATGGAGTACCCCATTTAGAGGCAATGGGGACAGTCTCCAATACTAAGCTCAATAATTTCTGCTCCCTGGATCAGGTGGATCCACCAGAAAGAATAGATGGCCTGTCTTACAGTTCAGAGGGAATTTTTCATTCAAATTTTCCTCCATTTTCCCTCATATCCTGAGTGCTCAGGAAAATGAGATGAGAGTCTCGGCCATAGTGCTTATCTGGCCTGAAGGGCATGATCCCTCACTGATTACAACTTTCCAGGGGAAATTATTGAACATACAGTCCAGCCAGATCTTCTCGATCAAGCAGGCCTACAGCATCCACACCAGAGATGTTTCAGTTCACAGCCTGGAATCTGATGGTTCAGGACTGATGTGGTGGTGGAAACGGCAGAATCTGGACCTGTCTGAAGTTTTTCTTTTCTAGTTTAGGTTGCATTTCACAGCTGCCACTGCTTCCATAGATGCCTTTGTGCATTAATGAATTTTTTAACTTTATTCAATTTAAATTAATTGTTAAATGAGTTTTCCGAGTTATATATATTGATGACCTATCCTCAGCTCAGAATAGGTCATCAATATCAGATTGGCGGGGGTCCAACACCTGGCACCCCCGCCGATCAGCTGTTTGAAGAGGAGGCGCGCGCCGTATCACCGCTGCCTCCTCTATACTGTTTACATGATGGCCATAACAGGGGTAATGGTGAGTAGGTGTAATTACACCTAAGCACCCTATTCATTTCTATGGGAAGAATCGCTTCCATATAAGTCTGTGAGGATAGGTCATCAATATATATATAACTCGGAAAACCCCTTTAAGCCTCCTATTCCAGCCTGGAATCAGGTTGTTCAAGACCCTGGTTAAACCTCTTACAGAAGCACCGCTAAGGTTTGTATCTTGGAAGGTTATTTCTGTTAGCAATTACTTCAGCCAAGAAGGTGTCATACTTTGCAAGGGCCATATCTGAAAGTACATCAAGAAGACTCTCTTTTAAGGTTGATGCCCTATATCCTACTAAAGCTCTCATCTGACACGAGTGTAAGTTAAGAAATTCATCTTTCAGAATCCTCAATCAGCTGAACAAGACAAGCTTCATCTACTGTTCATTGGAAAACCAGGTTCCTTCAGGTCGGCTGACCAGCTGTTTATAGAGAAGTATAAAAGCCAGCAAGCCTACACTGCTTGAATTAAGAATGCTGCTTCTAGATTTCAAGTACTCCAGTTAACAGGTGGAATTACAACACACACAACTTTGACCACTTAGTCGTTTGGGCAGAGAAGCAGGGGGAAAAATGGTCCTCTCCATGTATCATTACAAAACAATAGAAGTTGATGTATCTGGTACTTGCGATTCAGCCTTTGACAAACAAGTGATTATTAAGGCTGTATTTTGGACCCCCCCTTGTTTAATACTGCTTTACAAATCCCATTTTGTTGTGCTGCCTAAAGGAGGATAAGGAAAGTCTAAAATTTGCTTACCAAAATTTTTCTTTCTTTCAGTCCAAAGGCAGCACAAGGATCCTTCCCTGAAAAAGACATTGCTTGGGAAAAAACGCATATACCTACTGGGTGTTCACTCCTATATAGAGGGGTTAATTAGTCTAATTACTAATCATTTTCTTCTGTCCTAGACGGGAGGAGCAAGACATTAACCCATTGTGTTGTGCTGCCTTTGAACTCAAGGAAAGAAAAATTTTGGTAAGCAAATTTTAGACTATCTATCCATCCATACAGTGCATATACATGATCTAGCAGTGCTAGTTGGTTTTATGCATTTATACTAAAAATAATGCCATGTGTTATTTATAGTTATGTTAAAGCATGTTAAAGTCCCCTAGGGTACTAGTGTAAAAAAAATGTGAAAACATTGTTTCAAATAAATAGTAATACAAGATAAAATTTTCAAATCAACCCCCTTTTCCTACTTAAAAATAAAAAAATAAAGATCATTAGCATTATTGCATCAAAACATCCTATTTATAGCAAAAATAAAATAGAATGCCCTTTTTTGGTCACTTCACGTTGAAAAAAAGTAATAAAAAGTAATCAAAAAGACATACATACCTTTAAATGGTATCTGTAAAAACTACACATTATCCCACAATGAACCCTCTTAAAGCTCCATAGACTTTAATATAAAAAAGTTATGGGGAAGTCACAATATGGCAATACAGGAAATATTATATTTTTAATCGTACTGAAACATAAAATGAAGATGGCATGTTAGTTTTACTGAGTAAGGAATTCCATAGGCATAAAACCCATAAATCTATGGTGGAACTAAGTTTTTTTTGTTTTTTTTTTCCAATTCCATGCTTCTGGGAAGGCAGTAAATAAAAGATTAAATTAGGCGAAAAAATTGCTGTGTCAGTAAAGGATTAAAACTAGAGATGAGCGAGCACTAAAATGCTCGGGTGCTCGTTATTCGAGTCAAATTTTTCCCGAGGCGCGGGTGCTCGTTTCGAATAATGAACCCCATTGAAGTCAATGGGAGACTCGAGCATTTTTTGCAGGGGACCAAGGCTCTGCCTAGGAAAGGCTGGGTGGAAACCTGGAAACCTCAGAAAATGATGGAAACACCACGGAAATGGACAGGAAACAGCAGGGGCAGCATGCATAGATGCCTCAGAGGCTGCCTAATCCCACCATTACCCCAAATTCTCGGGCAACAGCTTGGTGGCGAACCTCAAGGCAATTGTGCTCACCCAGACCATCCATTTATCGTGACCCTGTATGGCTGTGACTACAGAGTGACTGAGTTACAGTGCAGGAGCAGGCGAAGCACATAAAAATGTATCGAGGCCCTGTATGGCTGTGACTACAGAGTGACCGAGTTACGGTGCAGGAGCAGGCGAAGCACATAAAAATTTATTGTGGCCCTGTATGGCTGTGACTACAGAGTGACTGAGTTACATTGCGGAAGCAGGCGAAGCACATAAAAATGTATCGAGGCCCTGTATGGCTGTGACAACAGAGTGACCGAGTTACAGTGCAGGAGCAGGCGAAGCACATAAAAATTTATCGTGGCCCTGTATGGCTGTGACTACAGAGTGACTGAGTTACATTGCGGAAGCAGGCGAAGCACATAAAAATGTATCGAGGCCCTGTATGGCTGTGACAACAGAGTGACCGAGTTACAGTGCAGGAGCAGGCGAAGCACATAAAAATTTATCGTGGCCCTGTATGGCGGCGGTGACAACAGAGTGATCATGCTAGACTGAGGTAGCAGGTGAACCACCCAAAAATTTAGCCTGACACAGCATGGTGGTGACACCACCAATGCCTTTGTCCGACTGAGATTGCAGTCAAATGGCTGTAGGTAAGCCTCCCAAAAATTTTTTTTTTTTGGAGTGTGTGAAGTCGACCCTCCGAAAAAAAAAAATTTGTGTCTGTAGTTGACGCTCCGAAAAAATTGTTTGGAGAGAGGGCCTGTAGGTGACCCTCCGGAAACATAGTCTTAAAAGAGTGCCATTTGGCCCTTTAAAAAATTCCCTTTTGGGTCAGCGTTTGGCAATGAAGAGAAGGAGGAGGAAGAGGAGGAGTAGAGGAGAGGAGAGGAATCAGATACATAATGAATCTTATTCTTTAGCTGATTTCCCCCAGAGGAGATTTGAATTCCGGTAAAATCCAGGCTTTGTTCATTTTAATAAGCGACAGCCAGTCAGCGCTGTCAGTTGAAAGGCGTGTACGCTTATCGGTGATGACACTACCAGCTGCACTGAATACTCGCTCTGACAACACGCTAGCGGCAGGCCAGCACCTCCAAGGCGTACAGCGCCAGTTCAGGCCACGTGTCCAGCTTTGAAACCCAGTAGTTGTATGGAGCAGAGTGATCACGCAGGACGTTGGTATGGTCAGCTAGGTACTCCCTCACCATCTTTCTGTACAGCTCCCCCCTACTCTGCCTAGACTGGGGACAGGTGACAGTGTCTTGCTGGGGTGACATAAAACTGGCAAATGCCTTGGAGAGCGTTCCCCTACCAGTGCTGGACAAGCTGCCTGCTCGCCTCCTCTCCCCCGCAACTTGGCCCACAGAACCATGCCCTCTGCCGCTAGCGGCGTCAGATGGGAAGGATTGTTTCAGCTTGTGCACCAGGGCCTGTTGATATTGATTTACTCTCATACTCCTTTCCTCTACAGGGATGAGAGTGGAAAGGTTTTGCTTGTACCGTGGGTCCAGGAGAGTTAACACCCAGCAATCGGTGTTTGAAAAAATGCTTCTAACGCAAGGGTCATGGGATAGGCAGCCTAACATGAAGTCTGCCATGTGCGCCAGAGTCCCAACACGCAAGAATTCCCTCTCCTCACTGGCCTGACTCTCCATTTCCTCCTCCTCTTCAGCCCATACACGGTCAAGAGTTAAGAAGGACTGAGCATTGGTACCCTCTTCTGTCTCCTCCTCATCCTCCTCATCCTCCTCATCCTTATCCCCCTCCTCCGATACGCGCTGAGAAACAGACCGGAGGGTGCTCTGGCTATCAAGCGACGTATCTACCTCCAACATCTCTTGTGACAATCGCAAAGCATCCGACTTGATGCTGAGCAGTGAGTTTTTAAACAGGCAAAGCAGCGGGATGGTGAGGCTGATAATGGCGGCATCGCCGCTGACCATCTGTGTTGACTCCTCAAAGTTGCTCAACACCTGGCAGATATCAGACATCCATGTCCACTCCTCATTGTAGACTTGAGGAATCTGACTGACCTGACTACCAGTTCTGGTGGAAGTTGACATCTGGCAGTCTACAATCGGTCTGCACTGCTGGTAAACTCTGGATAACATGTTTAATGTGGAATTCCATCTCGTGGGCACGTCGCACAACAGTCGGTGAGCGGGCAGTTGTAGGCGGCGTTGCGCTGCCCTGAGAGTGGCAGCATCTGTGGTGGACTTGCGGAAATGCGCACAGATGCGGCGCACCTTGGTGAGCAAATCAGACAGATTGGGGTATGTCTTGAGGAACCGCTGAACTATGAGATTGAACATGTGGGCCAGGCACGGCACATGTGTCAGTCTGCCGAGGTGCAGAGCCGCCACCAGGTTACGCCCGTTGTCACACACAACCATGCCTGGCTTGAGGTTCAGCAGTGCCAGCCACACATCGGTCTGCTCCGTGATGCCCTGTAACAGCTCTTGGGCGGTGTGCCATTTGTCACCTAACCTCAGCAGTTTGAGCACCACCTGCTGGCGCTTACCCACGGCACTGCTGCTGTGCCTAGAGCTACCGACTGAAGGCGCCGTGCCCACGGATGGTAATTCGGTGGAGGAGGAGGAGGGGTCGGCGGAGGAAGAGGCATAGTACGTCTGAGAGACCGAGACCAAGGTAGACCCAGCAATCCTCGGTGTGGCCAGTACATGAGTGGCCCCAGCCTCCACCAAGTTAACCCAATGTGCCGTCAGTGAGATATAGTGTCCCTGCCCGGCAGCACGTGTCCGTGGTTATGTGGACCTTCTCAGAAACGGCATTGGTCAGGGCACGGATGATGTTCTGTGACATGTGCTGGTGTAGGGCTGGGACGGCACATCGGGAAAAATAGTGGCGGCTGGGGACCGAATACGGAGCGGCAGCAACCACCATGAGGTTGCGAAAGTCCTCGGTCTCTACCAGCTTATAGGGCAGCATCTCTAGGCTCAGAAATTTGGAGATGTGGACGTTGAGGGCTTGGGCATGTGGGTGGGTGGAACTGTTTTTCCTCTTGCGCTCCAGCATCTGCTGTAGACAGCTGAATGCTGCGCTGGGACACATTGGTGGACACTGTGGAGGATCGTGGAGGCGAAGGTGTGGTTTTCTGGTGGGAGGCACTCGTGTCGGGGTCCTTGGCAGGGGGTTGACTAGCAGAGAAAGCGAGTGACACAGGGGAAGGAGCAGTGGTGTGACCCGCAGGAGGTGAACGGCCTTGGTTCCATTGAGTGGGGTGTTTAGCACTCATATGCCTGCGCATGCTGGTGGTGGTTAGGCTAGTAGTGGTGGCTCCCCTGCTGATTCTGGTGTGGCACAGGTTGCACACCACAGTCCGTCGGTCATCCTCAATTTCTTTAAAGAACCTCCAGACTTGCGAACATCTACGCCTCGCCACAGAAGCTTCACTACGTGAAACAGTTGCTGCTGATGCACCAGCTCTGGCCCTGCTTCTCCCTCTGGTCACACCACTGCCTCTTCCAACCTGTTCTGGTGCAGCACTCGCCTCCACCTCAAAAGCACTGTGTTCACTCGGCTTATCAACCCAGCTTTGGTCAGTCACCTCGTCATCCTCCGATTCCTCAGTCTGCTCCCCCCTCGGACTTCCTGCCCTGACAACAACTTCACCACTGTCTGACAACCGTGTCTCCTCATTGTCTGACACCTCTTTACAAACTTCTTCCACTAAGTCAATATTGTCATCATCATCATCATCACCCACAGACTGCGACAGTTGGAAAACTTGGGCATCGGGAACGAGGTCAGCAGCAACCTGAGAAGTGGTTTGTGACTCTGGGAAGGGTCCAGAAAACAGTTCCTGAGAGTATGCCGGATAGCATTCCAAATTTTTCTGGGAGGGGGCAGACTGGGGGGAAGGAGGTTGAGGTGGAGGAGCCAGAAGAGTGCTCCCTTGGGTAACGTGGGTGGACTGCGTGGAAGACTGACTGGTGGACAAATTACTTGAAGCATTGTCCGCAATCCACGACATCAGCTGTTCGCACTATTGTGGTTTCAACAGTTCTCTACCACGTGTCCCTGTAAGTTGAGACATGAAGTTAGGGAGTATAGCTTTGCGGCGTTCCCCTGCTCCCTCAACAGCAGGTACTGTCTCACCCTGCCCAGGACCACGGCCTCTGCCCCCTGCAGTAATTGAATGCCCACGCCCTCGTCCCTTAGCCCTGGGTTTCAACATTTTCTGTATATAAGTGTATTATATTAAAAAAATAAAATAAATGGGCCTGCTGTACTAAAACCCACAAACTTGTTCAATCTGAAAAAGAAAATATATAGGTGGATAAGTTAGAGCAAAATTCCGTATGTTATTACGTACCGTGCTGTATGGAGCAATTACACGGAAACTATTACATTAGGCAGATTTGGTCTGCTTAATTGCAACCCAGATAAATGTTGCACAGAGATTTTAGTAATGTAGCTATATAAGTGAGAGCAAAAGACCTTTTTTACTGACGTGACGTACAGAATGGGTAACCTGGACAGAAAATTCGGATTGTGGTGACTTTACAGCTGAACTGTGACACACAGAATGGTTCCACACAGCTGTGTGAAATGGATTTGTACCACTGAGATAAAACAACAAAAAAACTATTTTTTTTATATATATTTTATATATATATATATATATATATATATATATATATATTATTATTATTATTTTTTTATTTATTTATTTATTTTTTTTTTAACGTGACATGCAGAAACTATCAGAGAGCAAACTCAGCCCCTACTGACGGTGGCTATTTTGACTGCAACCCAGTCAAATGTCGCACAGAGATTTTTGTAATGTAGCTGTATCAGTAAAAGCAAAAAACCGTATTTGATTACGAGACGTACAGTATGGGTCACCTGGACAGAAAATAAGGATTGTGGTTTGTGGTGAGTGTACAGCCGAACTGTGACACACAGAATGGTTCCACACTGCTGTATGAAATGGATTTGTATCACTGAGATAAAACAATTACAAAAAAAAGTGTTATATATGGCGATAGCTGCACTACTAGTGCCAGCCAACCAGCCCAGCCAGGAGACAAAAAAAATGTCTTGTCGCCCTTAGAAGGGCTGTTGGGTTCTTTTGTGATCACTCCTGCCTAACAAAGAACTAAATGCAGGCCCTAACACTCTCCCTGAAACGCAGCAGCTCTGTCCCTAACGACATCCAGACAGCATCTGAGCCAAGCACCGCTCGCAGTCACTAGTATATTCCAGGGTCACCTGATCAGGCCAGCCAACCCCTGCTATTGACATGTAAGGGCCCCACGTGATGCTGGGTGTACCTCAGAGTCTCTTGGCTTGTGATTGGCTGAGTTTATAGGCGCCAAAAATGCACAATGCGGAAGATGCCATTTCCTTGAGCATGGCGAGATACTCGTCCGAGCAGCAAGCACTTACTAGTACCATAATACTCGAACGAGCACCAAGCTTGGACAAGCATTCTTGCTCATCTCTAATAATTGAATGAAAAAAAATTATTCTCTAAACTGCGGCTAGTGTATTGCACACCTCACAATTGTTCACTGGACTGTAGTTTATATAATTGATTAAAAAAACATATTTTATAGGCTGACGCTGCTGTACAGCACACCTCACAATTGTTCACTGGACTGTAGTTTATATAATTGAGTGAAAAAAATGTATTGTCTAGACTGCGGCTAGTGTATCGCACACCTCACAATTGTTCACTGGACTGTAGTTTATATAATTGAGTGAAAAAAATGTATTCTCTAGACTGTGGCTAGTGTATCGCACACCTCACAATTGTTCACTGGACTGTAGTTTATATAATTGAGTGAAAAAAACGTATTGTCTAGACTGCGGCTAGTGTAGCGCACACCTCACAATTGTTCACTGGACTGTAGTTTATATAATTGAGTGAAAAAAACATTCTCTAGACTGCGGCTAGTGTTTTGCACACCTCACAATTGTTCACTGGACTGTAGTTTATATAGTTGAGTGAAAAAAAACATATTTTATAGACTGACACTGCTGTACAGCACACCTCACAATTGTTCACTGGACTGTAGTTTATATAATTGAGTGAAAAAACGTATTTTATAGACTGAAGCTGCTGTACAGCACACCTCACAATTGTTCACTGGATTGTAGTTTATATAATTGAGTGAAAAAAACGTATTCTTTAGACTGTGGCTAGTGTTTTGCACACCTCACAATTGTTCACTGGACTGTAGTTTATATAATTGAGTGAAAAAAATTATTCTCTAGACTGCAGCAAGTGTATCGCACACCTCATAATTGTTCACTGGACTGTAGTTTATATAATTGATTGAAAAAAACGTATTTTATAGACTGACGCTGCTGTACAGCTCACCTCACAATTGTTCACTGGACTGTAGTTTATATAACTGAGTGACAAAACGTATTCCCTAGACTGCCTACAGATCCCAGCAAGCCAAGGTACAGCAGCAGCAAAAATGAGTACTGAGAGGTCTTTGGGCAATTTCATTGGGGTCTGTGTGGACCATGTGCTGTCCCCTTTCTGCCACCAGTGCACAGTGTGCAGCCAAGATGGCGGTAACTGCACTACAAGTTCCAGCCAGCAGCCAAGAGGAGGACAAAAAAAAATGTCGTTGTAGCCCTTAGAAGGAGCGTTGGGTTCTTTGTGGATGTTTCCTGCCTAACCAGATTCTAATTTCACGCCCTAACAGTGTGCAGCCAAGATGGCGTTCGCTGCACTACAAGTCCCAGCCAGGAGGAGACCAAAAAAAAAAAAAAAAAAACGTGCTTGTAGCCCTTAGAAGAGCTGTTGGGTACTTTGTGGGTGATTCCTGCCTAACCAACAACTAAATTCAGGCCCTAACACTCTTCCTGACAGACAGCAGCTCTATCCGTAATCTCATGCAGACGGCGTATGACGCGAGCAACCCAGGACCAGATTCTTATATTCCCAGGTCATCTGATCTGGCCAGCCAATCCCTGCTATCGAGTAGTAGGGGCCCCACGTGATGCTAGGAGGTACCAAACACTCTCCTGCATGTTGATTGGCTGAAAAAAGGCGGCTAACATGCAGGAAGAGGAAGTTGCCATTTCCTCGAGGATCGCAATATGCTCGTCCGAGTAGCGAGCATATGCGAATACCCTAATGCTCGAACGAGCACCAAGCTCGGACGAGCATGTTCGCTCATCTCTAATTAAAACCAAATGGAGGTGAAGTTTAACAAATTCTATTTGCAGAATTTCCATTGTAATCATTTTTTTCTCCTATAACATAACAAGGGTTAATAGACAAAACAAACTTACAGAAAACCCCCATATGCAGTCGTAAACTGACTGCTAACCGCAGAGTTCAGAAAGCAAGGAGTATTGTATGGCCTTTGGAGGGCAGATTTTGCTGAAATGGTTTTAGGGCACCATGACACATTTGAAGAGACCCTGAGGTACCTGTACAGTGGAAACTGTCAAGAAGTGACCCCATTTTACAAACTGTAACCCCTCAAGGAATTTATTGAGGGGTGTAGAGTGCTTTGACCCAATGATCATTTCATAAAATTTAGAAAAACTTGGCTGTGAAAATGACAAATGTAAATTCTTTCAATAACATGTTGACTTAACACCAGATTTTTTATTTTCATAAGGTCAACAGGAGAAATTGCAACTCACAATTTCTTGCCTATTTTAACCTGGATATGTAAACTAAAAATGAGCAAATCTTCCAAGATTCGGTTCGGCGAATATTCGCTGAATTTTTAAAAAGATTAGTCTCGGATAAGATTCAATTGGTTTAAGTTGCATTAAAAAAATAGAATTGTGTTCTGCGAACATTCCCGCAAATACTTACGCATGAGTGTACAAAGTGCGTACAAAGCTTAAGTTTATTGTCTAGGCCCACAAAAATAACAAACATACAGTAAAAGTACTCTAAGTGAATACCTATGCATTAGCGTACAAATTAATAGATGCGTAGCATTAGCGTACAAATTATATTATGCTTACCTAGCGTTAGCGTACAAAGATTTAAGAAGAATCTTCCGAAGCGAATCTGAAAATATTTTGAGTCACTTCGGTGTAGAAAAAAACGAAGATTCGTATCGAACCAACGAAGCTCCAAATAGATTTGCTCATCTCTAATGGAAACATTCCATATGTGGTTGTAAACTGCTCTATAAGTACACTGCAGGGCTCAGAAGCGAAGGAGCACCATTTGGCTTTTGGAGGGCAGATTTTGATGAAATGCTTTTTGGGCTCCAAGTCGCATTTGAAGAGACCCTGAGGTACCTCTACAGCAGAACATCCCAAAAAGTGACCCCATTTTAGAAACTAAAACCTTAAAAGAATATACAGATATAATTATTAGCTTGACTAGTCTTGAGCGAAGTGAGCTTCAGATCATTCATCCGAAGTCAATTCATTCAAAAACTTTGATTTCAATGCTGTCTCCGTACAGCATTAAAATGTATTGGCTCCGTGGAGCCAAACTTCGCTTCACCTGAAGTCGCACAAGACTTCGATGAATTAATTTGGTATTCATTTCTGCATCTTCAAAAACATCACACCAAAACAAGAATGATAAATACACAGTATATAATTGAGCCAATTATACATTTTATTCATTTCATATCAAATAACATTTAAAAAGTTAGTAGCAGCGGCATACATATACAAAAGAAAAGAACCATATGCATGTCTTACATCAAACAAAAGTCCCATCAAAGAACTTGGCGGTGCTATATAGTTCAATTCCCCACCATTAGAAGGATTAGGTAAGTATCCAAAAATGTATTGTGCAAACCCTATCATACAGAAATTCATTGAGGAAAACAGTCAGACTCCTACAATAAATAACATCAAAAAGTGCCTTGTACAATATATACTATACAAAGTTCATATGTTGATGTATAATAAAAGTAATACCGACCAGTGTGGCTCAGATCCCTACACATATTTCGCATCTTGCTTCCTCAGGGGATGAATAATATTATACTTTTCAGAAATTGATGCTCAGTGGACCTTGCAAAATGAAGTTTACAAGTTTCAAACATGTATAGAATTTCAGTGCCCAATACATTATGCCCAGCTTTTGCCATCAGAGTCTCGCACCACATTTAATTTAATTAAATTGCTAGGCAGGTTCTACTGTGTATGTAAATTTCATAAACGTGGACGTAATCTGCTGTATGGGCACATGGTAGGACTTAGAATGGAAGGATCACCATTTGGATTTTGGAGCGTGGATTTTACTGGAATTGGTTTAGGGCGATATACATTTGTAGACACCCTTAGGTACTAGTACACTGGAAACTCCCAACAAGTGACTCTGTTTTATAAACTATGCCCATCACAGTATTGATGGAGATGTGGAGTGAGCATTTTGATTCCACGGGTATTCTGCTGAAATTAATGAGCATCAGATTGTGTAAGCTGAAAATTGCAAGTTCCACAATTATGGCATTTCACTGTCAAATACGTTATGCACAGCTTGTGCCATCTGACACTCACACCACACCCCTTAACTTGTTAGCTGGGTTCTGCTGGGTACAGAAATTCCATAAATGTGGGTCTAAACTGCTGTACAGGCACACTGTAGGGTTCAGAAGGGAAGGAAGGACATTTGGCTTTTGGAGCATGGACCTTGCTGGAATGGTTTTTTGGGTGCTACATCACATTAGCAGTCTATTAATCTGTGGTTCATCACATTATAGTCTATGGGTCAGTGAAAACTACAGACAGAACATGGATGCCAACATTGTTTGGTTTGTGGTTTTCATGGATTGCTGCTAAAAAATGCTGTTCAAATTAATTTTCAGCCTAGCAGTGTTTATGGATTATGGATGAGACATGAAAGGCGAAAAACAGACACCAGGAGCAAATATTGATTCTTCACTCTACAACATCTCCATGGATGGACCACTGACCATCTTGTCACAAATGTCATCACAGACGTGTTAAAGAGGCCTAACTTTTCCCCATTCAGAGGATCTCAGAGGAACTACAGCATGTCCAGGAATCTGGATAATATAACAAATTTGTAATGGTGAAGTATGCTACATCAGAATTATTCAAATCACAATCCAATTTCAACATGCACCTGGATAAAGGGTGCTAGAATACAACCCACGCTAATTAATCTGTATAATAAATATAGGGTGTGCGTTTAAAACGTAACATTTACTAGATATCTTTAAAAATTTTGCCCACAATAGTACAATAATAATAATATAGTGCTCACATGAACCAGTGCAATATAAGGGAATGCAACCTTACCACTTTGCATGGACACGTATATACAAGTATAGAAAAGAAACAAGGGTCTGACCTAGGGGTACCGGGTCTCTAACCACTGAGTAGCCCTGTGCACATACTAGCTACATACAAATGGACTATAGCACTCCATGGTCAGCCATACCATTTTCCTAGACTGTCCCTCTCTCTGTCCCTGAAAAAGACAGATGACTGCCCGATAATTCGTCAGAGATAGAGGTTTAGGGATCCCTCGTACTAGAGAAAAGGAAAAGAAAGAAGTCCCAACGCGTTTCCTTGGCAATCACGCCAATTCATCAGGGGACAGATATTCACAAGTGGTTGTAGCAGGGCCAGCGCTGGTTCTCCGTCTGGATTCCCCACATAGGTCCGGATGAGCCCCAGTGTTTGGCTCTAATCCGGCAGTGAAGGTGAGACATGTAACATCCACACTGGTCAGTACACCAGGTGGATTTAAATGCACTCTTCTTACTAACAATTTACCCTCCCCCATAGTAGGAGTGGTGGGTTAAGGCCTGCCTCCAGATTCTACATACCTTGATGGGCGCGCACTTGCTTCTAAGCTGGAGCGCGTTCAAACTCCATCATGTATCACCCGGGTCTCGCCGCATCGCGCGCGCCCAGCGTACGCCCCCCTGACATCGGGGGCAGAGCATGCGCGCACATCGATGCTGCACCAATTACCCGTGGGCAGTGCTCATCAGCGCTCAATCCAGGGCAAGCCTGGGAGATGCGGGGGGGTGTGCCGATGACGTATGGGCACCGTCATCTAGGCCTGTCCCCGCCCCCCCCTTTGGCAACTAAACATTCTTAACCCTGTAGTTGCCATTAATCCACCTCTGGAGTGAATGTCTACACTTCTATAATCCCCAGAGGAATAGTTTTATGGGTACTTTGGCAATTTAATGTCCACAAGAACTAGTGGTTTTAAAAAAAAAAAAAAAAAAAGGGGCTTATTCACAAAGAGGTCCATAGTAAAGGACAAAATTCACAAAATTTACGATATTATAGTATAATGCCCCCTCCACATGAGCGGGAGACCCGCACCCCCCCGCAACGCATCCACAGGGCCGGAACCGGCACAGACAGGGACCTCACAGCATTATATGCGATCCCAGCCAGCGCCGGAGCTCAGCCCTGCAGACGCGCCGCGGGAGACAGGGGGCACCAGGCAAAGAAATGAGAGAATACTCTAGAGAGAGGCAATGCAACATATCAATAAAAAGCATAAAATACTAATATACATATACAAATCACTGTACAGCTGACCTTTATATATGTGTACAAATCACTATATGGCTAAAACAACCTAGATATCCACACGCTAAATCATAGTGCAACATATATATATATATATATATATATATATATATTATATCATAGCGGAAGGGAGATTCATCTCCCTAGATGAAACACCCATATGACAGTTGTTCGTTGAGACCCATAGGAGAGCAGGTTTGGAGCTCAAAGATCCACCAGCTCTCCTGCTGCAATATTTTTCAGTCCCAATCCCCCCTCCTAACTGGGTAAGGGATCAATTCAATCCCCATAAATCTAAGTGAGGAGATGTCACATACATCAGAATTATGTAAAAATTGGATCGTATTTACTCACTAACATGATACATGCGCAAGACACGTAAAAAAAAACAAACAAACAAAGAAAAAACATATGATTTGCTTTTATCCATGTGTCTAGCTGGTGGTGGATCCGGCCATGCAGACACATTGAAGTAAATGGTTTTGCCCATAGGCCTCAAAAAAACGGAACGGAAAGTAAATACTTTCATGTGTATGAACTCTAATTCTGATTATTCCATTTATTTAGCTCTATGAGGGATTATGAATTTTTTTGAGGGGGTGACAAGTTGTATATTTTAATGGTGCCATTTTAGGACACATTGAATGTATTACGTAACTTGTACTGTGTTTATGGAAATTAAAACAGAAATTCCACCATTGTTTTTGGGTTATATTTTATTTTACTTTCTGGGTTGATACAACTAACACAATACCAGATCCGTATTATGACATAAAAATAGTATGAAAAGTATGGATCGCACATCCACTTTGAAAAAGGTCACCTTGTGTGGTGACTGGGCTTATGCATTTTGATCAAAAAGTATAATTTGTAGTTTATAAATTACCCTGAGAAGAATTAGATCAAGATATAGCTTGTTGATGTGAAATCCATTTTTTTCTTTTTTGTTAAAATACCAAATTTATATACTTTTTGCTTTGTTTTTGTTTTTACTAGGTTTTACTAAGTTTGCACAATTAAAATAATGATTTTATGTAGCGGCATTCGAAGTGCCATAACATTTTATGTGTCCATCAATGGATCTGTGTTAGGGCTGTTTTCCTTTGCAGAAAGAGTTGTAGTTTTCATTGGTACAATTTTGCTGCACGTACAACTTCTTGATTTGTTTGTATTCTGTTTTTTTTTTGGGAAGGAGATTAACAAAAACAACCATTTTGGAATGTTGGCCATTTTATTTTTACAATCAGCACTCTGCAATCTTACGGCAGGAGGTTAATGCAGTAACAAATCGGGCCCCTTCCCTCTGAGACCATTCAGATGCTAAGGAGTCTGGCTGTCATCAGCAGCTGAGCTCCCATAATACCTGGCACTGGAGCTCCATGCACGCACATTAATATAGTACATTAAAAAGGCAAAATAAAAGGTTTAATGCCATTGGTGACCATTGCAAAAACGGCCTATCTCTGGACTATAAGGGGTTAATATATTTTCCTATTGACATTGCTGTCCTAGGTTAATATTTTTGGTGTGATAACTAGATTTCTTTAATTACCTTTATTAACAGTGCAAAGTAGGTTATGTATATGGGCATTGATGCTCCATTCATTCTCTATTGGATCGGTGGAAATAGTCGAGCCTGGGATATTTGGGCCTGGGGCACTGTTTTGAAGATGTACGGGGCATGGATGTATTGTCTGTGGGTATAAAGCACCAGACACCCCTATTAGAGCAGTGTAGCAGACCATAGGCCATTTTCCTCCTTAAAATCATCACTTAGGAGGTGATTTACAAACAGATATAAGCCACTCTTGTGGCACATATCTAGTGCAAAATCTTCGACTTCTTCCTTGCTCACGCCAGGTCTAAAAAAGGGAGTGAGACGTGGAAGGGTACAGGCCAACAGGCCCATCTCATTTAACATTTTCTATGCCTATTTCAGGCGTACAAAATGGTCTAAATGTAAGACAGCAAGGAAGCTGTCTTACATTTAGAATTGGCGTTGGATCCACCGAAGGACCGCACCTCTACATAACTTCAGCGATCCACTGCCAGCACAGGGGCTTATTAAGACTAGGGTCCCTTTAATCTTTTATGACCCTTTAATCTTTACTGTGTGTTGAACTCTCACAATATGCTGCTACATGTCAAACACTCAATAATACAGAAATCACAGTACAAATCATTACACAGTATAGTACAATTATTGTTTGTGTGTGTGGATTTGTCTAAGGATAAACTATCTAAAATCTTCAGACTATCTATGAAATAAAACTTAATATAAAATACAAATAAAATGTACATACTGTATATAATCTCAATTTGATAGCTGGAAACGATAAGCATTGCAGCATAATCCAGATCCTGAGACTGCGGCTAAAGATGCACTTTTCATGAACTCGAGAAGGAAAAAGAAGGAATATAGTTAGATAGTAAAAATTTAATCAATATGTCTTTTGTCTCTTTTATGACTATCTGCCATCATTGTGTTACAAATTGTTCTCAATACTGCAATGTCTGCTTGGGTTGTATGAAGACCAATTACATACACTATTAGCTGTCTTGTGAATCAAAAGCTGTTATTTGAAGTATTGAAGTGGAAGTAGCATCACATAAAAACTTAGCTCCAAATTATCTAGCCCCCTAGGTGCTGCTTAAAGATACAGTGTATGCCATTGGAAGATTATATTAAAAGATATGCCAACTGCATGCATGCCTTCCACATCTTTCTACAATCTATGCACCGTAACTCAATATTTCAGTTACACTCTTATCTATAGTTTGCACCAGGGTTCTGGTGCAAAAATATATAGATATTGTCAATGTTGTAATGTGGGTGTAGCAAGTGTGTGGGGCGCAGAGGCTTGAAGGCTCACCCGGTCAGTTCATTTAGATGGTGAAGCAGGGAGTGGATGGCTCCCCGCTTCACTGTTTCGCTGAGATCTGGCACTCCCCAGCAGGCCACACATGCTGCAGGCTGTGTGTGAGGAGCCGTGAAAGTCCAGGAATCAGTTCCCTGCACATCCATCAACATGATGTGTGTGTGACTGTGTCATGCTGCTGCGACTGGGAATGTCGGATGTGACAATCATCATGGAAACAGGTGAGTATTTTTTTTTTTTTATGGAACTGGAGGGTGCACTGGGGGACAAAGGTGGGCATTACTGCTGTAAGGCTGGCACAAGGAGAACATAAGTAAAGTAAGGAGGGGCACAATGTGAGCATTACTACTGTGAGGGGCACAATGCAGCCCTAACTACTGTGAGGTGCACAATATATATTAATACTGTGAGGGGCACATTGTGGATATTACTACTGTGAAGGAGGCACAATTTGGGCATTTGTACTGTGTAATATCACTAAGGGTAAAAAGTGCCCTAGATTACCCTGTTATACATTTGGATGTCTAGGTCTTAAAGGAGCAGTACAACAACCCCTGCTGAGGATTTCACAGGGGCAGTCACTATCCCTGGGGTGGGGGGTGCAATGCTAAATCCTTGCCCTGGGTTCTAGAAAGCCTAGATACACCCCTGCTGCAGTGCTGCTATCTCAAAGGCTGACTCATCAACAGGGGCAGATTAAATGTCTCATAGGCCCGGGGCTGTTTATTCATCTTGGGCCCCCTCCCTCCATTTCCCTTAACAAATTTCACGTTTAGCTCTATTTTATTTTTTCTGCTTAAATATTAAGGAAAACTATATAATGAACCCCCTGTGCCTCATAGTGTACAACACTTCACAGTATACACTATACAATATAACACCCCACAGTATATGGCTCAGTTCTATTCAAGTCAATGGAGCTGAGCTGCGATGCCAAGCACAGGCAAAATTGCTGTACAATTGACAATGCTATGCTTTATTGCATATTTGTCCTCCGTTTAAGTCATTTCAGTCTGACATTTGTTTATTTAAATGGAGAAAAAAGTACTGCATGCAAGATAATGGATCTCAGATGGAAATGGTTTAAACGGAGGCCAAATGTGCAACTGATGCATAATGGTGGTGTGATCTCAGCCTAGCTAATTTAAAAGTAAACAAGGAACCTCAACCTACCAACTAGACTCCAATAAAGGAATAGGCAAATGCTTGTATAGAGGACCCTGGTGGCTGCTTCTGGCCACAGGCATGGACTCTGGACTGGGCATCTTCTTCAAATGTCCATAGGCTGTGAGTGACTGAGGTTCAGACACCAGGGAGGGCACTAAACAACAGACTCAGCAGGTGTATGCTCCAACTTCCACTGCCTACCAGGGCCACCATTAAATGAAGGACACAGAGCTGAATATAACTGGGGGCTGAGACATTCTGAGACAAACTAGTAATGTAGTCACAGTGTAGATTAAATCCCACTGTCAGTGTTTGAATAAGTGTTCTGTTTAGGTGCTCTGTTTAGAGCTTTGTCTCTGCCTAACATGGCCACAATCTTTCTCTGGCTTCCACTGCTGCTGCGCCCTGCCTCTCTCTTCACAGGCGCCCAGCACGCCATGAGATGAAGAGAAAGCTGGGATGAATATTCCACTGAAGATGAAGAAAAGAGGGGCGGGTATGGCGGAAACTTAACTGCCACCTGATTGGAGTAGGTGTGCAGTGACATAAGTCCCTCCCCTCTCACTCTCCTTTCCCCTCTTCCTTCCTTGGGGCCCGGCTGTTTTTATCGCAATACTAGTACTGCGTATACATGTAAAAATGTGAAAATATTATGTTATGGCACATGGGCATTTGGGATGGTGATGGGACCCTCATTTAAACTGGGCCCGGGCTGCCGACCAAATCACCCCTATTATAATCCGCCATTGCTCATCAATAACTAAGTATAAGCAGTAGAAGAAGAAAAAATAAAGAAATAACCATGGTCATGCATAAAATTATTATCCAGCAAATTGTACCATTGTTGCAAAATGCAAATTTCAGTTTGTGTCTCTTAAAGCTTTTTTCTGGGAACAGGATATTGATTGCCAATCCTCAGTATAGGCTTTCAATATCAGATACCCTGCCAACCAGCTATTTGAATGGGCCATGGCCCTGCACTTCTTCCTTGCTTACATTAAGCTAAGTACCTGCACACTGTCTAATTAGTAATAGGGGAAAACAGTATTGAAGATTCTTCTGGTTTAAGTGGATGGGGCAAGGCTGCAGTACCTTGCACCACCGCTACTAAGTGTAGAGGAGAAAAGCCCGGGAACACAAGATCACTCATAATGCCGTGCAGCCAATCCACTGATAGCCATCCTCTGTGGTGTCTCAGCTCTATAAAACACTCATCCTGCACGGTCTTTGCCACTGTCCTGTGAGCTGAGCATACGGAGAAATTTGGCAAACGCTCATGCACTAGGGACAGTGTAGCTGAAAACGATTAATAGAATAATTCAAAAACAATAAGATGGAAGCCATTGTTATTCCAGTGCCAGCTCGCCAATCAATACCATCCAGTCGGTAGCCCTTAGAGGGGGCCAGATCTTAAAGGGGTTGTCCAAGTTATGAAAAAAAAAATATAGCACTGTAAACCTGATGGGCAGCAATATATAACTAAGTTCAGCAAGTTTTAGGCAAAAAAAATATTTTCTCATTTCCCTGGTTCTCTTCTGGCCTTTGTTTACATGCAATAACATCAATCTCAGCCCCTCCCCCTTCTCTGCAAAGGCAGTGAATACAAGTGCTGAGTGACATGTCTGCCTGCTGGAATACTCAGCAGCATGTTGTATGTGTAGGACTACAAGTCCCAGCTGTACAATGACACTGCTGATACACACAGGGAATTCTCCCTATCTGTTCTTGTACAATACAATTCCTCTATAGCTCCTTGCCCAGTATTTGTCTCCTCTCACTGCTGCAGCTACTATTTGTTGTAAAGCCTTGAGCCCTCAGTGTGTTCTGGCTGAAGGGGTTAATGTTTTATCTGAAGGAATCCAGGGAGAGAGCAGATAGCAGCCCGGCAAAGAAAGGGGGGTGGCCAGTGACGTCTCGTGTACAGACTGTTATCTGATCTCTGAGGCTTGTGCATGAAACATCACAGACCAGGGAGATAAGGTGACATCACAGGTCATGTGGCCCTCAGTCAACTCTGAGAAACCAGCAGCTTTAGAAACATAAAGTATATGGGAAAGTTGTTTATACCTGACAAGTTAGAAACATATAAAGAACAAAAAATTAACTCGGACAACCCCTTTAATGATAACCATCCTCATCTTTTGCTGGTTTTACTTCCTAGAAATTCAGCCAGATGAAGATAGATAAGGAGGAACTGGATGAAATATTCTCATAGATATTAGATGATGTGGAAAAGGATGAAAACCAGATGGCAGAAGAGCTCCCATATTATGCTCCCACCTTATCAGCCAAATCCAAACCAGCAACAGCTCCTGTTTAGAAGTGCATTAAAGGTGGTGTGCAGCCATTAACAATAAGACCGATTATACAGTGCGGTCTTCATTATTAAATGACAAGCAGCTGTGGGCTAATTGGCTGAGCGGTTCTTCACCGCAGCATGGCTGTAACCCGCCTACAGCACGGCCACTCTGTGTGGCTGTACTCTAAGATAGAGTGGCCTGGTATACCTGAATAATAGAGATAAGTGACAAATTGATTCGGATCAAATCAAATTTCTTGGCAAACTTCTCCAAAGCCGCCAAATCAAATTTTTCAAAACTTCACTCATCTATAATTATTACACTCCAAGAATATATCCACTTTCATCTTGAACTCTTTTAGTGAGTTCACTATCACCACCTCCTCTGGCAGAGAGTTTCATAGTGTCACTGCTCTGACAGTAAAGAATCTCCTTCTATGTTGTTAGTCCTAGGTGTAGAATAGAATAAATCATGGGAGAGATCTCTGTATTGACCTTTGAAATATGTCTCCCCTCAGTAATCTTTTTTCTAAAAGACATAACCCTAATTTTGATAATCTTTCTGGGTACTGTAGTCCACCCATTCCAGTTATTACTTTAGTTGCCCTCCTCTGTACTCTCTCAAGCTATGTCTTTCTTGTGCACTGGTACCCCAAATTGTATGCAATACATGATTTGTAAAGTGGCAGAACTTTGTTTGCATCATGTGCATCTATGCCACTTTTGATGCAACCAATAATCTTATTGGCCTTGGTAGCAGTCACTTGATACTGGTTCCTACAGTTAATTTTACTGTTCAGTGTTACCCAGTGTTTTCCCATTTAGTATATACCGGTGACATGTATTTTTCCTTCCCATGTTCAAGGCCTTACATTTATCAGTATTAAACCTTATTTTCCACTTCTCTGCCCAAGCCTCCAATTCATCCAGATCCATTATTATTTTACTGTGCAAGTCTTCTACAAGATCATTAATAAATATTAGATAATCAAACACCAAAAGACCGTAAAAAATACAATCCCACACATTAAATCTGAATATATCCTTTAATTCATCATAAAATATAATTGAATTAAAATCATTACAAATACAGTGCCTTGTGAAAGTATTCGGCCCCCTGGAACTTTTCAACCTTTTGCCACATTTCAGGCTTTTTGGTGAAGAATCAACAACAAGTGGGTCACAATTCTGAAGTGGAACGAAATTTATTGGATCATTTAAACTTTTTTTGTAATAATAAAACTGAAAAGTGGGGCGTGCAAAATTATTCGGCCCCCTTACATTAATACTTTGTTGCGCCACCTTTTGCTGCGATTACATCTGCAAGTCGCTTGGGGTATAGATTTACTCTCTTTGGCAATGAGTCTTATTGTCCCCAGCTTGGCTGCCTTTATTTTTCTTTCACATATCTTATTTTTTTTTCTTGTTTAGTGTTTCTTCACTGTATTAGTGATTTAAATGCTTTTTTTATTTGTTTGACCCAGTTAATTAGGGTAATGTGCTCTCTAAGCTGATCACATTTTAGTTTCCTAAATTTACGCTTTTTTTGGACTCATCATGTATGAACGCGGCATCTTAGGGGTACAATGACGTCAATGTCATTGCACCCACTAATTACAAAAAAATACGCTTCGTGGCTTAGTAATTCGTCAAGAAGCTAATTTTTTTGTAAAATTCATCGAATCAGCCAAATTGAACTTTTGATAAGTTCGCTCATCTCTAATCCCAATAATTGGATCTTGTCCCAGGTGGGAAAAATAAATGTCCTTGGTTATTGCCAAGAACCTGTTTTCTTTATGAGATCCACAGGTTTCAGTTTCCCTGCCTATATCTGGGTAATTGAAGTCCTACATAATAACAACCTGGTTTTGATTTGACCCCTTGTCTATTTCCCTTAGCAGCAGATTTTTTTGTGGACTCTCTAATAGAGATGACCAAAGTTTTGAAAACTTTGATTAGGCAGCTTCACCGAAGTTCAACAAGAAATTTGATTCATTCTGAATTAATTTGTCACAAATCGCGACAAAACAGGTATACCCAGACCCTCCCACTTGGATGCCCAATCTCAGTGTGAAGGCTTGGAAGATAAACTGCAGGGGGACTGCAGGGAGAGTGAGACTGCCGAACTACAGACAGCACATGGAGGCAGGGACAGCACAGACACAGATGGGGAACTGAATAGGCAGTTCAGGACAGGTGCCGCCCGCCCCGCTCCTCAGAGCAGCGGACATACTAGTATAGTACTGAACGCCACAGACGCTACTGTGAAGCCTGGATGCCATGTAATATGTAAAATGCAGCCAAAGGCTGCTTTTAATAGGCTGGTACAGCGCATATAATGCTGCACTGTCAGCCCAAAGTACTTCTACATATTTGCTCCCCCACCTTTCCCCTAGATGGCGCCGCCTGAGGCAGCCGCCTCACTTTGCCTCATGAGTGGTGCGGCCCTGCAGAGGAGGCTGTAGCCAGATTAGTGGTGATTACCGTCTTTTTCCAAAGTCTATAATCCCTTTCTGTTGGCTAAACCTTTTATAGATCTTTTCCCTTCTGAGGGCTGGTACATAAGTTGCTTGTAGGCTGTAGGGGAATGGAATCTCCTTACAGGAGCCGTTCCTTGCTGCTCAAGGTGTTCACTCCTCAGCCGTCAGCCATTAACTCCAGAGTCTTCCTCTTAGAGAGGCTGGGTGGAGCCAACCCTGTCTAGCCTGTCAAAATATTAGAGTTGGTTATATACTGAGGAAAATGACCCAATATCACATGTCAGTGAGCAGCAAAAGTATACAGACCTTTGTTTTCAGTATTCGGTGCGACCCTCTTGCAGCAATAACTGCAACTTAGTTGCTTTATAAATGTCCTATGCTTTCAAAATATCCTAAAATACATCTACCTCTAAAACAGTTGCTACATGAAAATTCTGCTAAAGTGAATATATAATTAGAGATTGAGGGAGTAGTTCAGTTGCTACAACAACCTCTGGCCTTCTGAAGCATGGCCTGTCGCAGGGCTCCATAGGAACATATTGAATCTCTTATAGACTGCAATGTTAGGATGACCTTATAAAAAGTAAGAATAAAAATAAATAATTTTAAAACTTTTAAAACTTTACCCCTTCCCAACCACCCCACATAAAAATATGTTAGTGATCAGGCATTTAAAAATGGCATGACCTCGCAAGTGAATCAGTGTCCATAGCCGTCGGGTGCCTATTGTTTCATATAGCAGGCACTCATGTCTAATGTCGGCAACTGGCAGTAATACTGGCTGCAACTGGCGGTAATACTACTTTTAACCCTTCAGATGACGTGATAAAACGTGATCATGGCATCTAAATGCTGTAAAACACAGAAGCGTGCGCTTCCAGGTATGCTCTGGCTCCTCTAAGTGAGGAATGGGGGAGCCAAATGCACTGTTTAGCAGCTCCTGTCCTCCTGAATGACATACACATCATGGGTATCGACGTGTGCGAAAACGCCCATACTATTAAAATACGAAAATATTTATTCCATTCCAAAAAACAAAATAAAAAGTGATCAAAACTTTACACACACCCTAAATTGTTTCAATGAAAAGTACAAATTGCTCCACAAAAAAGACCCCTTACACAGCTCCATACACATAAAATTTATTGGGGTCAGAATAGGTGACTAAAAGAAAAAAAATGTTCAGGGTTTTTATTTCTTTCAGTATAAAAATGCAAGAAAAAATATACGTATGTGGTGTTGCTGTAATTGTACTGACCTGAATAATTAAAGTAACTAGTAAGTTTTACTATATAGGGAATGCAATAAAGCCAAAACCCATAAAACTGTTGCAGGATTGTGTTTTTTCACTATTTCACCTCATTTCGAATTTTTTTCCCACTTCCCACCTCCATTTTATGAAATCATAAATACTACCATCTTGTCCTGCAAAAGAAAAAACCCTCATACAGCTATGTGAATGAAAAAAAAAAAAGTTATGGCTTTGGGAGGGCTGGGTGTAAAAAATGAAAATGCCTTGAAAGGCTTAAAAAAATTCACATCAACTCCCTTTCTCCATATTAAAAATATAATTAGCTCACTACATCCCAAAATGCCTGAACTATTGCAATACAAACATACTGATCCTATACAGTGAATTTCATAATGGAAAAAACAAAAAGTCCAAATCGCCAATTTTTTGGTGCTTCACCTCTCCAAAATATTAAAAAAAAGTGATCAAAAATGGTATCAATAAAAATTAAATAAAAGTAGAAAAAAATTAAAAAAAAAAGCTTTTAAACATATAAAAAACTTTTTTAAGAAATTAATTTTAAATTTAAAAAATCAAATCATCTCCCCTTTCTCCGGAATAAAAATAATGAAAAAAATGACCGCTGCATGCAAAAGTATTAAAACATAAGAATATTTAAGCCCGTATACAGAACAACGTAACAGACAAGATATCAAAATGACTAATTGGCCATTATTTTGTCACTTCACCCCAAACAAAATTGAATAAAAAGTGACCAGAAAGCTATACACACCCCGAATTGATATAAATATGAACTACATATCAACCTGCAAAAATTAGCCTTCACACAGCTCTATAGACATAACTATAACCAAAAAAAAGTTATGGGGTTAGAATATGGCAATTAAAAGAAAAAAAAGAAAAACTGTACAAATGTGATATTGTATTGACCCAAGAAAGGGTCATGGGTTAGTTTTAAGCATAGGGAATAACAAAACCTATAAAACCGTGGTCTTTTTTTTTCAATTTCTTTCTATTTGGAACTGTTTTCCAGCTTCCCACTATGTTTTAAGAACTAGTAATTGATGCTATTAGAAAGTACAACTTGTCCTGCAAAAAAAAAGCCCTCAATCATCTATGGGGAGTTGGGGCTCTGGGAAGATAGGTAGTGAAAGATAAAGTAAAGTTAAAGTAAGGATAATCAAACTGGTTCTACCTCCCTTGTTGGATTCAGACAAACCAGAATTTTGGAGCGAAAGAGAGATACTAGTACACAAGTGTGTGCTTCTCAACAATATATGTGCGTGAGGCTGGCTCAGCTATGTTTGCAGCCTTGCCACTAGGCTTGAGTGAATCAAACTTCGAATCATAGATCTGAAGTTGATTTGTTTTATATACTTCCATTTTAATGCTGTATCTGTGCAGCCTTAAAATACAGTGCCTTGCGAAAGTATTCGACCCCCTGGAACTTTTCAACCTTTTGCCACATTTCAGGCTTCAAACAAAAAGATATAACATTTTAAATTTATGGTGAATAATCAACAACAAGTGGGTCACAATTGTGAAGAGGAATGAAATTTATTGGATCATTTAAACTTTTTTTGTAATAATAAAACTGAAAAGTGGGGCTTGCAAAATTATTCAGCCCCCTTACATTAATACTTTGTTGCGCCACCTTTTGCTGCAATTACAGCTGCAAGACGCTTGGGGTATGTCTCTATCAGTTTTGCACATCTAGAGACTGAACTTCTTGCCCATTCTTCCTTGCAAACCAGCTTGAGCTCTTTGAGGTTTGTGAACAGCAGTTTTCAGCTCTTTCCACATATTCTCAATTGGATTCAGGTCTGGACTTTGACTTGGCCATTCTAAGACCTGGATACGTTTATTTTTTTAATCATTCCATTGTAGCTTTTGCTTTATGTCTGGGATCATTGTCTTGTTGGAAGGTAAATCTCTGTCCTAGTCTCAGGTCTTTTGCAGACTCCAACAGGTTTTCATCCAGAATGGTCCTGTATTTGCCTTCATCCATCTTCCCATCAATTTTAACCATCTTCCCTGCCCCTGCTGATGAAAAGCAGGCCCAAACCATGATGCTGCCACCACCATGTTTGACAGTGGGGATGGTGTGTTCAGGGTGATGAGCTGTGTTGCTTTTATGCCAAACATATCGTTTTGCATTGTTTCCAAAAAGTTCGATTTTTGGTTTCATCTGACCAGAGAACCTTCTTCCACATGTTTGGTGTGTCTCCCAGGTGGCTTGTGGCAAACTGTAAACCAGACTTTTTATGGATATCTTTGAGAAATGACTTTCTTCTTGCCACTCTTCCATAAAGGCCAGATTTGTGAAGTGCTCGAATGATTGTTGTCCTAAGGACAGACTCTCCCACCTCAGCTGTAGATCTCTGCAGTTCATTCAGAGTAATCATAGGCCTCTTGGCTGCATCTCTGATCAGTCTTCTCCTTGTTTGAGATGAAAGTTTAGAGGGATGGCCGGGTCTTGGTAGATTTGCAGTGGTCTGATACTCCTTCCATTTCAATATGATCACTTGCACAGTGCTCCTTGGGATGTTTAAAGCTTGGGAAATCTTTTGGTATCCAAATCCGGCTTTAAACTTCTCCACAACAGTATCACGGACCTGCCTGGTGTGTTCCTTGGTCTTCATGATGCAGAACCCTGAGACTATCACAGAGCAGGTGCATTTATACGGAGACTTGATTACACACAGGTGGATTCTATTTATCTTCATCAGTCATTTAGGACAATATTGGATCATTCAGAGATCCCCAATGAACTTCTGGAGTGAGTTTTCTGAACTGAAAGTAAATGGGCCGAATAATTTTGAACGTCCAACTTTTCAGTATTATTATTATTACAAAAAAAGTTTAAATGATCCAATAAATTTTGTTCCACTTCACAGTTGTGACCCACTTGTTGTTGATTCTTCAATAACAATTTAAAATGTTATATCTTTTTGTTTGAAGCCTGAAATGTGGCAAAAGGTTGAAAAGTTCCGGGGGCCGAATACTTTCGCAGGGCACTGTTTATTGGCTCTGTAGAGCCAAAGTTCATTTTGCCCAAATTTGTGCAAGACTTTGGTTAATACCTACTGTATTTACAGTAAATCTGCGTATTGAATAACAATTCAAAATAGCAATCTGAACTTGGTTTTGGTACTGGCTGGTACTACGGTACGAAAGCCCAGTCCACATTGCTATTTTAAGTTGTTTTTCAATGTGTGGATATGCATACAGTAGGAATTAACCAAAGTTTTGTGTAACTTCGGGCGAGAGGAACTTTGGCTCCACAAAGCCAATACATTTCAATGCTGTACAGATACAGCATTAACCCCTTAGTGACCATCCATATGCCTTTTTACGGAATTCACTAAGGGGCCTTAGGCTGGGCCACTGCCTTTCACGGTGGCCCAGTCTAAGTGCTGCACGGATCCCCTGTGCAACAAATAGTGGTGAGTAGTATAGAATACTACTTAGTCATCAAAGTGACAGGTGCCCCGCCCACCAGTTTAGACTCCGCCCCTAGCTGCCAAAACCCCAGTCAAAGTGACAGGTCACACACCCCTCAGTTTAGACCCCACCCCTAGCTGCCGAAACCCCAGTCGTCAAAGTGACCGGTGCACCACCTATCAGTTTAGACCCCGCCCCTAAGTGCCAAAACCCCCAGTCGTCAACAACCTCTTGTGACAGGCCCCCACGCCCCCTTGGCTCCCCACGCCTCCCCCTGTTTCGAAACCCACCTCCCCTCTGTCCTCTTATTAGAGGGTTCCTCCAGGCATCACCCCTCCCAAACCTTATATAAATTTATTAAAAATATTATTAATCTCTTTAAAATTTATTAAAATGTTATAAATCTCTTTAAAATTTATTAAAATCATAAAATATTATAAATCTCTTTAAAATGTATTAAAATCATAGTAATCTCTTTTATTAATCTAATTACACCTATTGTCCCTTAGTATGCTAATTATTGTATGATACGTGTCTAATACTATGTACACCATACCATACAGCTACATAGGGTAAAATGTCTGGGCAAGTCTAATGTACAGCTTACGTTATATTATTATGGCAGATGCTTGCCTGGACATGTCTAGAGCCCCTCACTCAGCACACACCCTTAATGTCGGAATACAAAAAATAAAAACGCAGAGTTTTAAAAGTTTATTGAGCAGATAAGCAAAGTACAGAAATGCTACGATGATACAATACATATATAAATTCAAGCACTCAAGTTACAGCAACGGTCATAAATTAAATATTTAAAAATACATTTAGCAGAGTTACACTATACAATACATCAATAATATACACATAATCGGTATTTACAAGCTTAACCAACTAGATTGTAGCATTGGAGTCATTCTTCTTTTAGGTAGCAAACTACCCTGTCTTATCCCCGTAGGTGTGAAAGGGTTGGTCAGGAGAGTGCGATTAGGCAAGTCACTTACAGATGGATCGTTCAAGTTTGTTCTTAAACTGTTCAGAATCTCTCTTGTAGATGAATTGCCCACAACAGTAGACGGCATATTTATGTCAGCCATGGCATGCATAAATGCAACCCATCCTGGCGGATTTTTGTTTCTTGGGACTCTGTGGCTTTGAGTCGCACAGCACACAAGGTCCATCATGTTAGAACCAAGAATAACATCACCCTTATAAATAAATTTGCCTTTATCATTCCATGATGTAACGTTGGCGTTCTGCTTCATCCTATTTAACAAAAGTTCCGCATTTTTCTTAAAATGTGGATTGACGTGATACAATTTCAAGGACCGAATCGCTTTTATCAGCGGCTGTATTTGGCAATTGTTGATGACCAGGATCAAATTGATTAACAAGGTTTAAAGTCGCTAGCTCTTTAGTCTCCTGTTTAGCAAGAACCAAGTATCTTTGCATTATATCTGTGTATCTTTTAATTTTCACATCGTCCATTAAGTCAGAGTTGTGTAAAATACCGCTAATTTCATCATCCAAGCGTTGTATCACGCTCTGCCTTACGTCGGACGGGGATGTAAAGACCTGACTCATCTTCTTGAGCGCGTGTTTCAGCACCAAGTACATTTTCTCCGCATGATCCATTATTTGTTAAAAAGCAAGCTTGTTATTAACGGAATTGCAAACCCCAATAGCGGACCAATGAATCCACCATTGGTGGGTTCACTAAGCGCTTCTTTTTCTTTATACTTGTTGCTTTATCACACAGCCTCCTTATGGCTTTACGCCACTTCTTTATAATCTTTTTTTGACGCTCCTTTAGCGGAATTCGTCCTTTTAGGATATTTAAGGCTACCTCAGCTATGCTAGCTATTAAATCATCGCTCTCGTGGCACAAAATAGATTTTCTGACAGAAGGAGTCGCTTTTACAAGCGTTTTTAAGAGAGCCCAATTACGGCGTAATCTCTCCGACATCCTGGCGCTGGTATGTAGGTGTCCTAGAATGCACGTAGCCTTCTAAATCTCACTTTTTAAAACTATTTCTCTTCTGAATATACACAGCAGGCAAAGCTGGCGGTAAGAAACCCGACCTTAAACGAAGTTCCTCAGGGGTATTCACCCTTAAATCTACTAGCAGGTGGCCATAAGGCTCCCGCATAGCGTCCTCAAAAGCCTCCAAAAAGAAATGTGTTTTCCCAGGATACATTTGTCTCGCTAATGTTAGGATTTGCAATTTATCACGCGGGTTATTAAATAGAACCATGTACTTGGTGTTTAAATTTATCATTCTACTCTTTTTACCTTGACAAAATATGTTCTGCACCAGATACAATATACTTAGATTTCTATGATGCACATACTTGGTGAATGCCTTTTCAAGCTCGCTGTTTACACTAGCGGTATCCATAAGATCATCAACAATAGTCAAATTTACCTTGTCGGGTGGGAATAACTCATCATCTACAAACGTTTGCGGTAGGCCTTCAATAAACCTGATGTTTGGAAAGCATAAGGAAAGTTTGTCATAAAGTTTTTGCCAGCATGCATAAAACCAAACAATATTATCGGGCTTGTGTAATAAATGTGTGTCAGTATTTTCTAGCAGTTTTCTTACAAAATAACTCTTTCCAGAGTTGGACGGGCCTGCTAAAATGCATGAAAAAGGGTGTTGTAAGCGGGTATCCATGGGATCGCCCGAAGACATAAAATCGCCCGAAGACTGCCTTTCAAAAATAGGATCCAGGAGCTTCTTAAAAAGAGCAACTAATTCACCTGAAAAAGAACGGTGTAACTGTGTCATAACGGCATTAGAACCCGAAAGGTAGTGTGGTAAAATCTTCTCGCAGATGCCTATTTGTATATATAAACCTCTGAGTTTTGCGCAACGGTCTTGTTTCAATCTGCCACAAGTTCTTATTTCTTACAAAACCTGGTTGCTCCACAGATATAAATTTCTGTGTTTCAAGATTACGGTTGAGGATCCCCCTTAACCTTTAAAACCGTCTTACCGGTATTCAGTTTGTACCCATAGGATTTTGGTCCTGTAGATACAAACTCTGTGATGTATGTGTTATCTGGTATTTCGCTGGTCAATTTACCCAAATAATCACCTAAAGGGGGGAGCCAGTCACCTTCACGATGAACAAAAATGACAGAATCTGTGTCGTGATAAAGACACCTTTCCTGCAGTCTGTCCAGAAGGGAGAAGAGTTCTAGTCTGGCATAGGCAGTTGTAAAACATGCTATAAAAATGTTTGTGTTTTTGTTGATTGTGTGATGTCCTTTTGTGTATTTTGTGTATATGGGAGAAAGACATAGCGAAAGAGGTCATCAGGGTTATTCACGATGCTGGTACAGGGTAAATTAGATCTCTGAGCAAACTTCCCCCATAATGAATTTAAGAAAAGTTTAGAGATGTCTTTTCACGGGGTTCACAGCAATATTTGCGGGGTCTAATTGTACACCTTCTCTTTCAAGAAAGGCCTTGATGTATTCTTTTTGCTTATCAGAATCTGTACACCAGCTCAGATAGCCCGATGCCTCCTGCTTGTCCCTAAGATGGAGTTCAATGTAGGGCGCAAACAGTTTGTCCGTTGTGTTGGGAAAATGCCACACCTCATTGATCTCTGCGATCCTGTACCCCTTCTCCAAAGTGACCTCTAATTCTATCGTACACCAAGTACCTGTTAGAGAGCGCTGTTCATCACTATGCGTGCAGACAACCGTCATGGAGTTTGTGGCGCAGGTGTTGTAAAGGGGAAACATTAATTTATTGTTCATTTTCACAGGTAGGACCAGAAAAAACAAGTCTCTCGGTGGATAAACCTTAACTCTGGCAATACCAAAGTAATTTTTTATGTATGCAAAATTGTCATAAATGATGTTGGGGTGGCCTACCGGATATGTTTTTGTTTTGTTGACAAAGGGATACAGACTTGTGAAATCGTAGTAATGTATACTCTCCCCTTCAGCCTGTTTGTGATAGAGCTTTATGGCGTTAGTCCTACCACCATAAAGCGCATCACGAGGATCTAGAGGTATTGGGAACCGCATGTTAAGGAGGAATGCTTGAAGTCTAGATTCTTTCTCTACCATTTCATTCCACTCATGTTCCCAAAGCACACGCACTACGTAACCACAGCTCTGTAGAAATTTTTTTTTAAATGAAGAATGTGTGGTACAACTGACTGTAGCTTGTGTTTGTAAATTGTGTCATTTTAGTTATAGCAGATGGGGCACCCATGGTAAAAGCATCCCTGAAATTCATACGCTATGTTCACCCCATTAAACACGGGAATATCCATCTAGAAAATATTTGCCTACTTGTTTTTCACCCCCTCTCAAAGCATGCTGGATGTCAATGTTTTCAGTGTGCGCTACATACATGAGCCACTGAATAGCCGGTGATGAGTAACGCTTTTTAGTTTTGTGGTAGTTGTCGGCTGGTAAAATGGCTATGGTATTTTTGGGGAGAAACTTAAACCTGTACATAGCCATACATACAGATGCCAGCGTGATGAGCAGAAAAGGATTGATGCTTTGGGTTGTTACAACATTTCTCTTTCCACGCTTACAGTATTTTGTCACCTTTTTTTCTAGTCATCTCCCTCACACGCTCTCTGTAACGCTCACAGGCCTGTCTCAAAACATGAACATTCTGCTTACAATACGATTTTAACTCTTCCTTAAAATCAAAAGTAGTGCTTTTCTGCGTCTCATACCACTCCAAGAAATTCTTTTTGTCACTAGGCATCATATATTCAACACCGTAATACTCAACACCCGGTAACGACCCCACATAGTTTTGATTTTCTTCGGTGTTGAAGAAATGGGGGAAATGACCCTTCGATCCCGAGAACCCTAACGCTTCTGGTAATCGGCTTAATTTCATCGGTAGGAAGTTAAGGGAATCTATGAACCTTAGTTTCAAGTCAGGCAGCGTCACACACAAAAGTCGCCCACCTTGAGTAACCATTTTTACACGCACCTTTTCATTAATCAACTCCTTAACAATAAAGTAGCCGTCATACCTACCAGCATTATGAGCTATCAAAGTATAGCCGGCAAATTTTCCACTGGTAAAGAAGCTAACAAACTCCTGTATACAGGTTTTGCTCTCAAACTCCCAGGAATTAGCACCGTACAACGTTGTGGCATAAATGTAATTGGGAACGTGTGTCCCCATCTCCTGCATGCATTCAAAGTCATAAAAAATATATAGATCAGTCTCTTTCTTTAGTTTGTAAGGCTGCATATAGCAAAGATGATCATCGAATTTATACATGAGGGCGCCACAAACGTTGCAACGCAAACCATTACACTTGTGCTTTTCCTCTCTATTGTACACAAAACGACAACAACGATCACAAAACGTTTTAAGCCTACAAAACTCAAGCTTATCTCTAGCCAACTGGTTGTGGCGATCTAAACACGTGTTCGAACGACAAAACACACGACATGTAGGGCACCGCGGCTGTCGCTCAACGCTCTCAACACAATCGTCTCTTTGACAAGCCCTGCAGAAATATTGACACGAATGGTTGTCTTTGTGGTGAAACACAGAACTACACTTTTCGCAGAAGTACGATTCACCGATAAAATCCTTCACATTTTTGATACCGTAGTAATGTCCGTCATGATACAGAATATACACAGTCTTTTCAGTAGGTTTTTTACCAGCATCAAAATAGTGCCAGTCACCACGAGTGTGGTACAAGATCTTAATGGCAATGTCAAGGTGACTCTCGAAAGCATCTATACCGTTGAAACTAACCAACTCATTATCAGGAATACCCAAATCAGTGTGTATCTGTCTAGCCCACGACAATAAAGTAGCGTCGTCAGCATCAGCACCGGCTATCAGAGCGCATAAGCTAGCCGCAAGACACAAATTAGAGTCATAGTTATTAAAGTCATACAGCCACCGCCTTTTCTGCTCAATCTTACTGTAGACGATGGATTTAAACCGGCGTTTCACTCCACCACTTCGATTTCTAATGACTATAACCACAAGTTTGAGCTGCTGTGAAGACAGGATTTCAGCGTTACTCTGGAGAGCAGCTGCAACCGTGTTGAGAAACGTCTCTGCGCTAAAGGTCTCTCGCGATTGTTTTGTAGAATAAATCGCAGCTAAGGCATGGCCACCTTCAAGTCTTAACTGAACAAAATCACCTGGGTTAATATCTCTGAGGAGTCTGTCCAGTAAAGATTGAATGGCATCATGCACAGCCCCCAGAGCAGCTACAAACGACTGTATACGTTCTAAATTCTTAAACCTAAAGTGATCGATATATTCAACGCCGTTAAACCGAATTAGATCTCTCTCATTGTGAAACTGGTGGTCTAGTATCACAGGGTTG
Source organism: Rhinella marina (assembly GCA_900303285.1). Lineage (NCBI taxonomy): Eukaryota > Metazoa > Chordata > Amphibia > Anura > Bufonidae > Rhinella > Rhinella marina. The sequence goes on from ONZH01013149.1 coordinate 120,102, forward strand.
TCTGACGATGGTAATATTGGACGGGGTACAGGATGTACAGATCTGGCAGGTGACGACGGGTTTGTGAGGCATGCGGGTAGTGTCGCCACCTTCTAGAGGCGCGTCAGAACCCTGCGTACCAGTCTCGGGTGTGTATACTCCGTCATTCAAACCTGCACAGCTAGGGCCTTCTAAGAGGTCGTCATAGTCTTGTTCGTATTGCCGCGTCTTTGGTTGTTGCGTTGTGTCTGGAGTTTTTGCCCTGTTAGCCCTTCTGCGCTTCCTGAGGGGTGAAGATCTCTTAGAGACCGACAACGTTTTCAGAGCCCTTTTTAAAGACTTTTGAGCTTTTAAAAAGACCCTGTTTCCGTTTACAGACTTCATTTAACCTGCCACCGACCATATATAGTCAGAATGAACTATCAGGTCTTGTTAGAGCGGTCTGGAATGGAAATGCCCTCTCTGGGGTTCTCAGGAACGGACTCTGGTCTTCTCAGAGATGTCTCGAACAGAGAAGTTATATTTTGTTTCAGCTCAGACAATTGGTTAATTTTAGCCTTGTCTGGCATAGATAAACTTAATTCTGAGTGGGTATTTACTAAATAAGTCAATTGGTTGCGCAAATTGGTTAAGTAGAGACATACACCAGACAGTTCGCTTAATGTAAGCAACGCCTCTCTCGGCCACTGCCCGTGGTAACGGGATGGCGACCATTCACTACAGGGTGTAGGTGTGGTGTCTGTATGAGCGTTTGCAGTAATTTGATCATGACAAACCCGATTACAGTTTGAATTTATGGCTTGTTGCTCACCGCTGATGTCTTGATCGGCTATGCTTTCGTCCACTTCAGGGATGGTAGCTAGTGTCGTATGGCTATTACAGCTGCTTTGCTGATTGAACAACGATTGTGCAATGACGGGGTCCTTCAGCGTAGTAAGCTTAATACGCCGCTTGTGGCGTGTAGCTGTACGTGTAGCCTTGTTTTTGCCAGCGACACAATCTCTTGATAAAGGCGTAGATTCGTCGTGTGGGCGAAAAGGCGCTGGTGATAGGTCGCTGTTTTTCATTGGCATGTCCTTGTACGGATGTGTCAATGGGTGGCGCCGTGGCTGTGATTTACCCTTTCCTGTTATTACACCTAAAAGAGAGTTAGACTTTGAATCATGTATGAATTATAAACAAGCGCTGAAACATAGTGTAAAACAGCCACCTCGGGAAATAATTTATCTATCGATTTTACTTTCAAATATTACTGAAAGTAAAACAATTAGTGCTAAAACAATATTTAATAACACCGCAGCGCATCACAAAATATAATGATAACACTAATAATAACAACAACACTAAACGCTATTTTTCAATTCATTTTGCACTGAAAGAAAAGACATTTAGGCCTTATAGTATACAAATTTCAAGCTCTATTAAAAATAATGTTTAATAAAAATACTTACATTTATGGTTGATCCGCCGCGATGTTGTGAGTAAACTTGACAGGAATCTTCTGAGTCTGGAGTAGGCTACTACAGGGCAGCATGAGCTGGTCATAGAGTGGAAGGAGACGTCGCTTATATAGCTTGTAACAGGAGACACCCATTGGGAGTGATAGTGCTCAAACATACACCACTCCTACCAGGACACTACACACGCTATTAATTTATTTATCAATAGATTATTCCTCTATATTGTAAAACTGTATATAAAACCAGTGTTAGTATATACGCGGTGATATTTTCCCTGATATAGCGCACGTGTATGAAATAAACACGCATAAGGTGTCATCTTCACGGCTCTCGATACAATCATGACGATGCGGCTGCCTGAAAAATATATGAAAAATACATATTTTAATCCTAAAGCACCCGGGTCTTTTGGCGGCGTTGAAAGTTTATACAGATCTGTTAAAAAATATGGTATAAAGAGACCGGCTATAACCTCGTGGTTAAACAACCAAGACGCGTACACGCTGCATAAACCCGTAAGAAAAAATTTTGTGAGAAATAAGGTCATAGTTGCGACCATCGACTCGCAATGGCAAAGTGACCTGTGTGACATGTCAAGCTACGCCAAAGAAAATGATGGTATAAAATATATTTTAACAGTGATTGACGTATTATCAAAATATGCATGGTGTGTTGCCCTGAAAGATAAGACAGGCGCCTCAGTAGTGAAAGCTTTTTGAATTGATTTTTAAGAAGGATCACCATGTACCTAAAAAACTACAGACGGATCGTGGTCGGGAATTTATGAACAATGCTATGAAGCGGCTTTGTAAAGAGCGCAATATCCACCATTTCTTTACTACAAACACTGTGAAAGCCACTTTAGTGGAACGATTTTAACAGAACATTAAAAACAAAAATGTGGAAATTTTGAAATAGCTGCAATACTTTTACATATATAGATGCTCTAAATAATTTTTTATACAGTTATAATCATACATACCACACTACAATCCTCTGAAGACCTGTTGACGTAACAAAAAACAATTCTTTAAGAATATGGAGGACCATTTATGGCAAATGGATGAGTCTTAAACCAGCGAGACCTACTTTAAAAATTGGGGACCATGTCAGAATTAGTCAGTATAAAGGAACTTTCGCACAATTCTAGCTAAATCTGATCCGTATATAAGGAACCTATTCGCAGGGGTATTTCCGAGCGACTTTCTTCCGGATGAGCCTGTGCTACAGAGGCCTGTTGCATACATCGTGAATACGGATGATTCACGTAAACAGGGAAGTCACTGGGTGTTAATTATACTGTATGATAAGGAGGCTATATTCTTTGACTCTTATGGCCTATCACCGACTTTTGAAATGTACCCTAGATCCTTTATTGAATTTATAAAAAGGAATTGTGAGAGATATATCTATCAAAATAGACAGTTACAAGATACGAACAGCACTGTTTGCGGGGAATACTGTATCTTTTTTTATATCATTTTTATATCTTTTATATCATAACTAGAGATGAGCGAGCACTAAAATGCTCGGGTGCTCGTTATTTGAGTCGAACTTTTCCCGATGCTCGGGTGCTCGTTTCGAATTACGAACCCCATTGAAGTCAATGGGAGACTCGAGAATTTTTGCAGGGGACCAAGGCTCTGCCTAGGGAAGGCTGGGTGAAAACCTGGAAACCTCAGAAAATGATGGAAACACCACGGAAATGGACAGGAAACAGCAGGGGCAGCATGCATGGATGCCTCTGAGGCTGCCTAATCCCACCATTACCCCAAATTCTCAGGCAACAGCCTGGTGGTTACCCTCATGGCAATTGTGCTCACCCAGACCAAGAAAGGCGAGGCAAATACCCATCACATGTTAGGGAAGCACCCAACTAGGTGCAACGAAGGTCCATCACCGCCTGCAGGTGACACCACTGCTCATGCTGGCACTGTAGCTGACATCAAGTTTAGTATCTGTTCTTATCAGTTGCTGTGGCTGTTGGTGGTAAAGTGGTGAGCATAGCTGCTTCCCAAGCAGTTGACTCCGGGTTCGATTCCGGTCTATCGCAGGAGGCAATTAAAAGAAGAACCAAAAAAAAATCAGTACAATATCTAATACGTCCCCTTCCCGGGTAAATTGTTTGGAGAGAGGGCCTGTAGGTGGGGGGCAGGCTGGGGGGAAGGAGGTTGAGCTGGAAGAGCCAGAGGAGTGCCCCCTGGGCTAGCGTGTGTGGTGGTGACAACAGCCGGAATGGATTTGGAAAAACTGTAGCATCAACCGGTACGGTATTGATTCTTCTCAGTTCAATACTGTATATGTCCCCTATCTTGGGACCTTATATTAATCAGGCATGGCTAACCTGCGGCTCTCCAGCTGTTGTAAAACTACAATTCCCACCATGCCCTGCTGTAGGCTGATAGCTGAAGGCATGTTGGGAGTTGTAGTTTTGCAACAGCTGGAGAGCCTCAGGTTGGCCATCCCTGCTATATTTCATGGATTTTTCGACCACGGAAAACGGAAAAAGAGTTTGCTCTGGCCAGGGGAGTGTCTTTCCAACTGCAGCTAAGGGGACGTGTCCATGCTCTGCCTATCACAGGTCAGGAGGCAATTAAAAGAAGAAAAACAAAACACATCAGTACAATATCTAATACGTCCCCTATCCGGGTAAATTGTTTGGAGAGAGGGCCTGTAGGTGGGGGGCAGGCTGGGGGGAAGGAGGTTTCGCTGGAAGAGCCAGAGGAGTGCCCCCTGAACTAGCATGTGTGGTGGTGACAACAGCCGGATGGATTTGGAAAAACTCTAGCATCAACCGGTACGGTATCGATTCTTCTCAGTTTAAAATCGTATACGTCCCCTATCTTGGGACCATATATTTTATGGATTTTTCGACCACGGAAAAGGAAAAAGAGCTTGCTCTGGCCAGGGGAATGTCTTTCCTACTGCAGCTAAGGGGACGTGTCCATGCTCTGCCTATCACAGGTCAGGAGGCAATTAAAAGAAGAACCAAAAAAAAATCTGTACAATATCTAATACGTCCTCTATCCGGGTAAATTGTTTGGAGAGAGGGCCTGTAGGTGGGAGGCAGGCTGGGGGGAAGGAGGTTGAGCTGGAAGAGCCAGAGGAGTGCCCCCTGGGCTAGCGTGTGTGGTGGTGACAACAGCCGGATGTAGTTAGAATGACGACGCAGGACCCCAACTTAAAAATTTAGCATCAACCGATACAATTGTCAATTATGAGCTCGATCAAGTGCGGCATGACTTTTTAGATGGAGATTGCATGTGGTCACGTACTCCCTGGAACCCCATAGTCACCCCTTCTCTGATGTGCTAGCCCAGAACATTCTCTGCCCCAATTCGCAAGACCTTTTGCAGTCTCAGTGTGCTGACAGTGGGGATTTACCAGTGTTGTCTGAGGAGGTGGTGGACAATGGCGAGACACAGGTGTCGGGGGGTGAGGTAGTTGTATGGGAAGCAAGTTACAGTGGGGACTATCTCATGATGGGACAGATTCAACTTGGGTGGATCAGGCACAGGAACAGATCAATTTTTTTTTTTTTTTGTGTTTACTTAACTTTTATTTAGCTGAAATAATCACAGAGATATTTATTCGTTATCTTCGCTGCGCAGTCTGGCGTTGGGGTTCGTAACTTTGATGGCGAGCTGTGCCGCTCTCTCCACAATGGTCTTTAGGTTCGTAGATGGAGACGTTGTGGGCGATTTCTGCACAGAAGGACTTGTTGCTCATCAACAGAACCTCGAGCTCCTTGACATTGTGGACCAGGAATTTGCGGAACCCTGTGGGCAGCATGGGAAAAATTGTTTGGACAGAGGGCCTGTAGGTGGACCTCCGGAAAAATTGTTTGGAGAGAGGGCCTGTAGGTGGACCTCAGGAAAAATTGTTTGGAGAAAGGGCCTGTAGGTGGACCTCTGGAAAAATTGAATAGAGGGCCTGTAGGGGGCCCTCCTGAAAAATTGTGGTAAAAGAGTGCCAGTTGGACCTCTGAAAAATGGCGTTTTTTTTGGTCAGCGGCAAAGACGATATGGAGGAGGAGGAGGAGTAGGAGGAGTAGAGAAGATGAATCGGATACATAAGTAATGTTAAATTTTAGCTGCTTTCCCCCCGAGGAGATTTGAATTCCGGTGAAATCCAGGCTTTGTTCATTTTAATAAGCGTCAGCCTGTCAGCGCTGTCAGTTGACAGGCATGTACGCTTATCAGTGATGACGCCACCAGCTGCACTGAATACCCGCTCTGACAGCACGCTAGCGGCAGGGCAGGCCACATGTCCAGCTTTGAAACCCAGTAGTTGTATGGAGCAGAGTGATCGCTACTAGAGATGAGCGAGTAGCGTTCGATCGAGCCGGTATTCGATCGAATACTACGCTATTCGGCATACTCGATTTCAATCGAGTATAACTGCGATGGCGCACTTAGAATTCGTTTCCCCTCCCACCTTCCCTGGCGCTCTTTTTCCACCAATCAACATGCAGGGGGGGTATGACAGGCACGCTGAGCACGCTGGCAGCGCGAAAACAGCGTCTACATGGATTGGCTGGAAAAACCATGTGACCTCGAATATTAAAAACTCAGCTCTTCCTGCTCGTACGCATATGCTGCGTGAACTTAGTCAGGGACAGAGGCTGGAGAAGGGACAGACAGGTTTTAGCAGTTGGACAGGCAGGAGCGTGATTAAAAGCCCTTATCAGGGCTACTATAGTGCACTACAGTGATAGCTTTACTACAAGATACACTTTACAGAGAACGGCTGCCGTATTCAGGGATAGCTGCTGGAGTAGGGACAGAGAGAGGCATTAGTGGTGTATTAGGTGCTCTGCTACATACCAAACTATATTTGGCACTACTGTTCAGCGTTCTTTTTGGCTGAAAAACCCTGTTATATAACTAGTGTGTATATGCACCATCTGATCTGGCAGTATACGGCTGTGAATTTTATTTTATTTTTTTAAATACAGTTTATTTGGCTCTAGTGTTCTGGGTTCTGTGTGCCTGCAATACCCTTTTTGTATACCAGGTGTAAATACCCACCGTCTGTTCAGTTAGTACACGGCTGTGTACCTTGAAATATACAATATCTAGGCCTTTTAATTGGCCACTGTACTGTGCGTTCTCTTGCTAAATTATTTCACATACCTGGTGTAAATACCCACCGTCTGTTCAGTTAGTACACGGCTGTGTACCTTGAAATATACAATATCTAGGCCATTTAATTGGCCACTGTACTGTGCGTTCTCTTGCTAAATTATTTCACATACCTGGTGTAAATACCCACCGTCTGTTCAGTTAGTACACGGCTGTGTACCTTGAAATATACAATATCTAGGCCATTTAATTGGCCACTGTACTGTGCGTTCTCTTGCTAAATTATTTCACATACCTGGTGTAAATACCCACCGTCTGTACAGTTAGTACACGGCAGTGTACCTTGAAATATACAATATCTAGGCCTTTTAATTTGCCACTATACTGTGCGTTCTCTTGCTAAATTATTTTAAAACCTGGTGTAAATACCCACCGTCTGAGCAGTTAGTACACGGCAGTGTACCTTGAAATATACAATATCTAGGCCTTTTAATTTGCCACTATACTGTGCGTTCTCTTGCTAAATTATTTTAAAAACCTGGTGTAAATACCCACCGTCTGAGCAGTTAGTACACGGCTGTGTACCTTGAAATATACAATATCTAGGCCTTTTAATTGGCCACTGTACTGTGCGTTCTCTTGCTAAATTATTTCACATACCTGGTGTAAATACCAACCGTCTGTTCAGTTAGTACACGGCTGTGTACCTTGAAATATACAATATCTAGGCCTTTTAATTGGCCACTGTACTGTGCGTTCTCTTGCTAAATTATTTCACATACCTGGTGTAAATACCCACCGTCTGAGCAGTTAGTACACGGCTGTGTACCTTGAAATATACAATATCTAGGCCTTTTAATTTGCCACTATACTGTGCGTTCTCTTGCTAAATTATTTTAAAAACCTGGTGTAAATACCCACCGTCTGAGCAGTTAGTACACGGCTGTGTACCTTGAAATATACAATATCTAGGCCTTTTAATTGGCCACTATACTGTGCGTTCTCTTGCTAAATTATTTCACATACCTGGTGTAAATACCCACCGTCTGAGCAGTTAGTACACGGCTGTGTACCTTGAAATATACAATATCTAGGCCTTTTAATTGGCCACTATACTGTGCGTTCTCTTGCTAAATTATTTCACATACCTAATTATATACCCAAATATTGTATTTGCAACCAAAAAAAAATAAAATGCGGAGGGGGGCTAGCGGAATCGGACGTGGACGAGGACGGGGGCGCGGAAATGCTGTTGGTGGCCTTGTTGAAGCCAGTGGGGATACAATGCGTGCTGGTGAGGGTCAGCCAGGATCCCACTCATCCAGAATCCCTGCCTTTATGGGACAGTTAAGCAGGGGGCGAGTTACACCGCTGTTGAGGCCTGAGCAGGTTGAACAGGTGGTGCAATGGATAGCCGATAGCGCTTCCACACAGTTGTCCACCAGCCAGTCATCCACACAGTCTCACTCTGACCCTCCTTCCTCCACACCTGGCCAACAGAGTCATCCCACCCTTGACCCCTCCCAGGAGCTCTTTTCGGGTCCTTTTTCAGATGTGCTGGAAGAATCCCAGGAGCTAGCAGAGGAATTTGTTTGTAGTGATGCCCAAACACTTGAGTATTCGCCATCTCCTGCTGATGTGGACCCTGAACCAGCATCTGTTATCATGAGCGATGATGATGATGAGACGCAGTTGCCATCAAGGGAGGCTGTTGGAATGTCCAGTGGGCAGGAGGAGGAGCAGAGTGAGGAAGAGGAGGTGGTGGATGACGAAATGACCGACCCCACTTGGCCAGGGGTGATGTCCAGCGGGGAAAGCAGTGGAGAGGTGGTGGTCTGCGCAGCACCGAAAAAGGCAGCAAGAGGCAGAGGGATGTCCACAGGCAGAGGGATGTCCAGAGGCAGAGGGATGTCCAGAGGCAGAGGGATGTCCACAGGCAGAGGGATGTCCACAGGCAGAGTAGTGAGGCCACAGCCAGCACGGCCGAAGCTGTTCCCGGCAGCGGGCAGTCGCGCGAAGCTCCCCCATCGAGGCCTCGTACTTCTGTGGTGTGGAGATTTTTTAATGTTTGTGCGGATGACAAACTGAGCGCGGTTTGCACACTCTGCCACTCAAAACTGAGTAGGGGCTCTGAGAAGAGCAATCTGACCACCTCAGGCATGCGGCGTCACTTGGAAGTCAAGCACTGGGCTGAGTGGGAGAGAGCAAACGCAATACAACCTGCGCCCGGTCTTGCTGCCACTGCCTCTTCCCCTTTGTTGTGTGCTGCCACTGCGGTCCAGACCTCCAGCCAGGACACCTCCACATCTGCCTCTGCCTCGGCTACTTTGGGGCCTTCTCCTTCAGCCTCCCCTTCCCCCGCCTCTTCGCCTGCACCTTCACACTCCTCGTCCCATCAACTGTCCATCTCGCAGGCGTTCGACCGCAGGCGGAAGTACGCCTCGAGTCACCCCCAAGCCCAAGCCTTAAACTGCCACATCTCCAAACTGCTGGCCCTGGAGATGTTGCCGTTTAGGCTTGTGGAGACGCAGGCCTTCCGCGACCTGATGGCGGCTGCCGCACCTCGCTATTCCGTCCCCAGCCGCCACTACTTTTCCCGGAGTGCCGTCCCCGCCCTGCACCAGCACGTGTCGCGTAACATCAGGCGGGCCCTGAGGTACGCAGTCAGCGCAAAGGTCCACTTGACCACCGACTCGTGGACAAGCGCTTGCGGCCAGGGACGCTACATCTCTTTGACGGCACACTGGGTGAATGTAGTGGAAGCGGGGACGGGGTCGCAAACAGAGACGGCCTATCTACCACCCCCGCCCAAGATTGCCAGCATGGGTTCTGATAAACCCCCTCCTCCTCCTCCTCCTCCTGTGCCTTAACATCTCCCTCAGCCGCTAGCTGGAAGCGTTGCAGCACTGGCGCGGGGAGACGTCAGCAGGCGGTGCTTAAGCTCATCAGCTTGGGCGACAGGAAGCACAGCGCCCCAGAGGTGAGGGACGCCATATTGCAGCAGACGGAGATGTGGCTGTCGCCGCTGCAGCTAGGACCAGGCATGGTCGTGTGCGATAACGGCCGTAACCTGGTGGCGGCTCTGGAGCTTGCCGAACTCGATCACGTACCATGCCTGGCCCACGTTTTTAATCTGGTAGTCCAAAATTTCTAAAGACTTACCCCAACCTGGCAGAGCTACTGGTGAAAGTGCGGCGCTTGTGCGCTCACTTTCGGAAGTCAACTGTAGCTGCTGCTAGCTTAAAAAAACTCCAGCAACGCCTCCATTTGCCTGAACATCGGCTGTTGTGCGACCTGCCGACTCGCTGGAATTCCACCTATTCCATGTTGGCCAGGGTGTGTGAGCAGCAGAGAGCATTGATGGAGTACCAGATTATGAATCCACGCGTGCCTCCAACTCAGCTCCCTCAGTTTGCCAACCACGAGTGGCCATGGATGGCAGACATATGCGATGTACTGCGTATCTTTGAGGAGTCCACCAAGAAGGTCAGCAGCGAGGACGCTATAGTGAGCGTAACCATCCCGCTCCTATGCGTCCTTAAAGAATCGCTCATCGCAATAAGGGAGAACGCATTGCACGCAGAGGAGACGGGGGTAGGAGGAGACGCAACGGAGCTACACAGTCAGACCACACTTTTGTCTGCTTCACGGTGGCAGTTGCAGGAGGAGGAGGATGAGGAGGAGGACGACGTGGAGGTGGCTGTGGAAGAGGAGGAGGATGCTGGCGGCGAGGGTAGCAGTCAGGCTGTGTGCGTCCCATTGGTTCAGCGCGGATGGGGCGGAGAGGAGGCGGAAGAGGAAGAGGAGGAAATGGCAAGTGATCCTTCTGGTGGGGGCAGTGACGTCATGCCTATTCAGAGTCTGGCACACATGGCTGACTTCATGCTGGGCTGCTTTTCCCGGGACACACGTGTTGTCCGGATAGTGGAGAACAAACTGTACTGGGTCTTCGCACTCCTGGACCCCCGGTATAAAGATAACGTCTCCTCTTTTATTCCGGTAGAGGAGAGGACGAATCGATTGCTGGAATACCAGAGGGAACTCGTGCAGAACATGATGGAGATTTTCCCACCCACCATCGCTGGCGGCAGAGAGGAGAGGGTCTCCCAGAGTCCCACAACATCAATCAGGCCCACAGCCACCAGGGGAACACTCTCCAAGGTGTGGGACACGTTCATGGCACCCCCTCGTGCAACTTCCATCACTGCGGGGCCCGCTATCAGCAGGAGGGACAAGTATCGGCGGATGTTGCGGGAGTACCTGGCAGACCGTACCCCTGTCCTCCCCGATCCCTCGGCGTCCTACACTTACTGGGTCTCCAAGTTGGACACGTGGCTGGAACTGTCCCTGTACGCCTTGGAGGTGCTTGCCTGCCCTGCCGCCAGCGTGCTATCAGAAAGGGTGTTCAGGCCGGGGCATTAACGAAGCGCAGCCGCCTGTCAACCGACAGTGCGGACAGGCTGACGCTAATCAAAATGAACAGCAAGTGGATTGACCCGGACTTTGCTTCTCCAACCGTGGAAAGCAGCCAAAAGTGAAGTGCCATCTGTATGAAGTGCCATTTCCTCCTCCACCTCCTCCTCCTCCTCCTCCTTAACCGCCGTAGAATTGCTCCGTAAATAAGAAAAATTTATATATTTATGGCTCACCTCTTGGGCCTCCGCAAAATGTTTAAGAGGTCTCACCTCTTGGGCCTGCACAAAATCTTTAAGAGGTCTCACCTCTTGGGCCTCCACAAAATCTTTAAGAGGTCTCACCTCTTGGGCCTCCACATAATTTTTAAGAGGTCTCACCTCTTGGGCCTCCACATAATTTTTAAGAGGTCTCACCTCTTGGGCCTCCACAAAATGTTTAAGAGGTGTCACCTCTTGGGCCTCCACATAATTTTTAACAGGTCTCACCTCTTGGGCCTCCACATAATTTTTAAGAGGTCTCACCTCTTGGGCCTTCACAAAATCTTTAAGAGGTCTCACCTCTTGGGCCTCCACAAAATCTTTAAGAGGTCTCACCTCTTGGGCCTCCACAAAATCTTTAAGAGGTCTCACCTCTTGGGCCTCCACATAATTTTTAACAGGTCACACCTCTTGGGCCTCCACATAATTTTTAAGAGGTCTCACCTCTTGGGCCTCCACAAAATCTTTAAGAGGTCTCACCTCTTGGGCCTCCACAAAATCTTTAAGAGGTACTCACCCTTGGGCCTGCCACAATAATCTTTAAGAGGTCTCAGCCTCTTGGGCCTCCACATAATTTTAAGAGGTCTCACCTCTTGGGCCTCCACAAAATGTTTAAGAGGTGTCACCGTCTTGGGCCTCCACATAATTTTAACAGGTCCTCACCTCTTGGGCCCTCCACCATAATTTTTAGAGGTCTCACCTCTTGGGGCCTTCACAAATTCTTTAAAGAAGGTCTCACCTTGGGCCTCCACAAATCTTTAGAGGTCTTCACCTCTTGGGCCTCCACAAAATCTTTAAGAGGTCTCACCTCTGTGGGCTCCACATATATTTTTAAACAGGTCACACCTCTTGGGCCTCCACATAATTTTTAAAGAGGTTGTCACCTCTTGGGCCTCCAGCAAATCTTTAGAGGTCTCACCTCTGGGCCCTCCACATAATTTTTTGAAGGCCGTCTCACCCTCTGGGCCTCCACAAAATTGTTTAAGAGGTCTCACCTCTTGGGGCCCTCCACAAAATCTTTAAAGAGGTCTCACCTCTTGGGCCTCCACAATAATTTTTAAGAGGTCTCACCTCTTGGGCCTCCACAAAATCTTTAAGAGGTGTCACCTCTTGGGCCTCCACAAAATCTTTTAAGAGTCTCACCTCTTGGGCCTCCACAAAATCTTTAAGAGGTCTCACCTCTTGGGCTCCACATAATTTTTAAGGTCTCACCTTGGGCCTCCACAAAATCTTTAAAGAGGTCTCACCGCTGCACAAAATTTTAAGAGGTCTCACCTCTTGGGCCTGGGTCTCACCTCTTGGGCCTCCACAAAATCTTTAAGAGTCTCACCTCTTGGGCCTCCACAAAATCTTTAAGAGGTCTCACCTCTTGGGCCTCTCCACAAAAATCTTTAAGAGGTCTCACCTCTTGGCCTCCACAAAATCTTTAAGAGTCTCACCTCTTGGGCCTCCACAAAATCTTTAAGAGGTCTCACCTCTTGGGCTCCACATAATTTTTGAAAGGTGCACCGGGCCTCCACAAATTTGTCACCTCTTGGGCCTCCACAAGAGGTCTCACCTCTTGGGCCTCCACAAAATCTTTAAGAGGTTCTCACCTCTTTGGCCTCACAAAATCTTTAAGAGGTCTCACCTCTTGGGCCTCCACATAATTTTTGAACAGGTATGTCACCTCTTGGGCCTCCACATAATTTTTAACCGTCTCACCTCTTGGGCCTCCACAAATTTTACAGGTCTCACCTCTTGGGCCTCCACAAAATCTTTAAGAGGTCTCACCTCTTGACGCAAAATCTTTAAGCCTCCTCCACATAATTTTTAACAGGTCTCACCTCTTGGGCCTCCACATAATTTTTTAAGCTCAGCTCTTGGCCTCCACAAAATTTTCCATGAGCCTCTGGCCAGCCCACGGCCTTTCCTGCCTTTGCGGTCCTACGCATCCCTCAACATCCCACTGCTTTACCTGCTAGACATGACACTGGGCCAGGTCGG